>CM022299.1:57080118-57319933 GCA_011799875.1 Thinopyrum elongatum
TACACGACACCGGTGAAGGAGGGGAACATCCGGGAATGTTTTCCCGGTTCCGGACGTCTGTCGGACAGATGAACCGGAGAGAACGGTTCCATGTTCAGGTAGTTATGGGTATGTGACAGATAAACGGAGGGCGTATTCAAATTCGTCTCGTCGTTCTGAGCAAGTTTCATGTATAAAGTTTTTCGATCCGAGCTACAGTTTAAAAGTTATTAATTTTCAAAGTTTATTAGATTTTCTGGAATTTTTGGATTTATTAAAATCAAATTTGAACAGTAGCAGGAAATGCTGGGTGCACCCGGTGCGCTGCACCCAGTGTGCACCAGAGGCTGACCAGTGGGGCCAGTCAACTGCTGACTCAGCAGTTGACTGGTCCACGGTTGACCAGTCAGCGGGCCCGGCGGGGCCCGCGTGTCAGTGACTCAGGTTTAACTAACAGTTTTTAGTTAAAACTAACTAATCTAATTAGTGGCTTGGGCCCAGTTGTCAGTGGGGGTTAGCAGCGTCATTAGCGGGCTAATGACGACACGTCAGCGAGGTTAGCACCGGTGGGGAGCTACAGTGCACCGGCGGCGAGGCCGAGATCCGACGATGGCCGTCCGGCCGATTCCGGCGACCAAATGGACGACCGCGGGCACGAATCGAACGGACGCAGCGTTCTGCACCCAACCGTGCTACGGGCGCGAGAAGAGGAGGTCGGCACCGGCGACAATGGCGACTACCGACGGCGGCTGGCGGGCAGCGCTACGCGGATCGACGACTACCGGACGCGCGCGTTCAAATGGGAAGAGGGAGGGGTTGCGCGAGCTCACCGCGAGGCCGGGGAAGAGCTCGGGGAAGCCGGGGAGGCAGCGACGGTGGTGGATCGAGGCGGCGACGGACGGCAGCAGGAGGTTGAAGAAGAGGGCGGATCCGGCGCGATGGGGCACTCCAGCTCGACCTGACGCGCTTGGCCGACGTAGTCAAAGTAGGGGAGGCTCGAGGACTCGTCGCCTTGGCGAATGGTGGTCGGTGGCCGCGGCAACGGTGAGCGATGGCAACGGCGGCGTTCGGTTGGGGTGGAGAACGGAGGAGAGAGTGAGCGACGAGGGAGAAGGGGAGTGGCGGAGAGAGGGGAAGTGGAGGAGGACCAGGGGAATGGATGAGGGGCTCTGCCTTATCCCCTCATCGGCCACGGCGTCGCCGTGTCGACGTTCAGCCGGAGCGCGCGCGACGGCCACAGGGATGGCGACACGGGGGGGGAGGTAGCAGGTGGGCTGGCTGGGCCGGCGCCAGGTAAGTGGCTTCGGCCTTTTCTTTCTTTGTCTATTTTTCTGTTTTCTTTTTATTTAATAAACAGAGAGGAAAAGAATTTATTTGAGCACCCTATTCACTTAGGAATAGTATGGGAAGCGTCCCATTAATTCCTTTGTGTCTTTTAAGCAGTGCCACAAAAAGTTAGAAGATTATTTGACTCTGTTTGGATTTTCCATAAATGAGATAGCATTTTAAAAATGCTGAAATGCTCTGAATTAATTGCCACTGCTCATTTTACCAACAAGGTAATGTTGTATTCCTTAACATATAATTGTTTTGGAATATTTGCAATAATGTGAACATTTTTCCCACAAGTATGGAACAACTTTAATTTTCACTTTTGAAATTGAGTTGATTTTTCAGAATAGCATTTGAATTGAATATTTCACCAAAGTGATTAAGCACTGCAAATGGAGATGACCTGGCAGTATCATTAGATGATCACTGTAGCAATTACGAAAGGGGTGTTACAAATTCTCCTCCTCTAAAAGAAATTCTCGTCCCGAGAATTAAGAAGTAGAGGGGAAGAGTTCGGGGTATTCAGCACGGAGGTTATCCTCGCGTTCCCAAGTGGCTTCGTCTTCAGTGTGATTCGACCACTGCACCTTCAGGAACTTGGTAACCTTCTGACGAGTCCGACGTTCAGCTTCATCGAGAATACGGATCGGATGCTCTTTATAAGACAAGTCATCTTGCAATTCGAGCATCTCATGATCCACTGCTCGGTGCGGAGATTCTTTGAAGCACTTTCGAAGTTGTGACACGTGGAAGACGTCGTGGATGTGGGAGAATTGCGGCGGCAACTCCAATTTATATGCCACCTGTCCACGTCTGGCAACTATGCGAAAAGGACCAATATAGCGAGGAGCTAACTTGCCCTTGATTCCGAAACGACGGGTGCCCTTCATAGGAGTGACTCGAAGATAAGCTTGATCACCTGGTTGATAAGTCAGACCCCATCGTTTGCGATCATAGTTGCTCTTCTGGCGGTCTTGAGCCGCCTTGAGATTTTCTCGGACAATGCGGACTTGTTCTTCGGTGTGTTGGATAATATCCGGACCAACAAGCGGTCGTTCCCCAGTTTCTGACCAATTCAGAGGGGTCCGACATTTACGTCCATATAGTACTTCGAAGGGGGCCATTTTCAAGCTGGCTTGATAGCTGTTGTTATAAGAGAACTCGGCATACGGGAGAGATTCTTCCCACTTCTTGCCAAAAGATATAACACAAGCTCGCAGCATGTCTTCGAGCACTTGATTGACTCGTTCGACTTGGCCTTGGGATTGGGGATGATAAGCTGAACTCCAGGTGATATGAGTTCCCATAGCTTCTTGGAAACTTTCCCAGAATTTGGAGGTGAATAGACTGCCACGGTCCGAACTAATCTCCTTCGGAATTCCGTGGAGTGAAACGATTCTGGAGATATACAGCTCTGCTAACTGTTTAGCTGTGATCGTCTCCTTGACAGGCAGAAAATGGGCAACCTTGGAAAGCTGGTCGACGATGACAAGAATAGCATCGTGACCCTTCTGTGACTTGGGAAGACCAGTAATGAAGTCCATTTGCACTCTATCCCATTTCTACAACGGAATAGGAAGTGGTTGAAGAAGTCCTGCAGGTTTCTGATGTTCTGCCTTTATGCGACGACAAACGTCACATTCAGCAACATAACGAGCAATATCCTGCTTCATTCTAGACCACCAGTACCTTTGACGAAGATCACGATACATCTTGGTGCTACCCGGATGAATAGACAGCGGTGTATCATGTGCCTCCTTCATGACCTTATCAGTCATAAGCTCGAAGCGAGGTACGACAATGCGGTCTCTGAAGTACAACGTTCCATCTTCAGACAATGAGAAATCCCTGTATTTTTCCAGGTGAAGATCTTTCTTCATCAGATCAACTTCGGCATCTTTAGCTTGCGCCATCTTAACAGCCTTCTCAAGGTCTGGTTCAACAACCAAGTTTGATAGGTATCCTTGAGGAACTATCTCGAGATTTAGCTTCCGAAGCTCTTCATACAGAAGTGGTTGTTCTAGCTGGACTTCAAGTTCACAGCAATAGGATTTGCGGCTCAACGCATCAGCCATTACGTTAGCCTTGCCAGGGGTATAAGAAATACCCAAATCATAGTCTGCAATGGTCTCCATCCATCTTTGCTGACGGAGGTTTAGAGATGGTTGAGTGAACAAGTACTTCAAGCTCTTATGATCCGTGTAGATCTCGCAACGATTATCGAGGAGGTAATGTCGCCACAACTGCAGTGCATAGATGACAGCAGCTAGTTCTAGATCATGTACCGGATAATTCTCCTCATGCGGACGCAACTGTCGAGAGCCATATGCAATCACTTTACGTTCCTGCATTAGGACACAGCCTAATCCTTCACGGGATGCGTCACAATAGATCACAAAATCTTTGCGAGTATCTGGAGGAGCAAGTACTGGGGCAGATGTCAGCTTGTCTTTGAGTGTTTGAAAACTTTCCTGACATTTTTCTGTCCATTCAAACTTAACGCCCTTGTGAAGCAGATCAGTCAGAGGCTTAGCAATCTTTGAGAAATTCTCGACAAAGCGACGACAATAGCTTGCAAGGCCGAGAAAACTTCTGACTTGCTTGACATTCTTCGGCGGAGTCCATTCAAGAATAGCCTGAACTCGTTCTGGGTTAACGGCAATGCCTTCTTTCGAAATCACATGGCCGAGATATGTCACTTCAGATAACCAGAACTCACACTTGGAATACTTGGCATACAATTGATGTTCACGCAGCTTTTCCAGTACAAGCCGAAGATGTTCGGCATGTTCTTCTTCATTCTTTGAATAAACCAGAATATCATCCAGATATACCACGACGAATTTGTCGAGATAATCCATGAAGATGTAATTCATTAACCGGGAGAAGGTTGCTGGAGCATTAGTCAAGCCGAAAGACATGACAGTGTACTCATAAGAACCATAGCGAGTAACAAATGCTGTCTTCGGAATATCTTCTTCACGAACTCGGATCTGGTGGTATCCCAATCTCAAATCAAGCTTAGAGAATACTGAGGAACCAGCAAGTTGATCATACAGATCATTGATTCTGGGAAGCGGATACTTATTTTGAATTGTTGCTTGGTTGATAGGTCGGTAATCTTGAACCAACCGATTCGTACCATCCTTCTTCTTGACAAAGAGGGAAGGTGCTCCCCAAGCAGATGAACTGGGGCGGATGAAACCCTTCTTAAGCGACTTGTCGATTTCTTCCTTAAGTTCAATAAGGTGATGCGGAGGCATCTTGTACGGACGCTTTGCAATAGGGGTAGTGCCTGGTTTCAAGTCGATAACAAACTCGACAGCTCTGGCAGGGGGAATGCCTGGAAGTTCTTCCGGAAAGACATCTTGAAAATCACGAACAACTGGAATGTTCTCGATGCCTTCAAGAGGTGAAGCATTCAATGCATTCAGAACATATATCTGATCCTCGGCATTCTGAACTGTCTGAGCTGAGTATCTGACTATCTGGCCGGAAGGATGAGTGAGCTGGACTGTCTTAGCAGCACAGTCAATCAAAGCTTTATTCGCTTTCAACCAATCCATACCAAGGATGATGTCAATGTCGGAAGGTCCTAGTACAATGAGAGAAACCGGAAAAAGTAGACCTCCAATCTCGATGTGGTTATGAGGGCTTACCATTGTGGTTTGCCATTTGGATCTCGGGGACTGAACCATTAGAGGAGTGGGTAATTTCTCCAAGTATAACTCATGTGACTGAGCAAATTGTTGGGACACAAAAGCATGCGATGCTCCAGAATCAAAGAGAACAGAGGCTGGTACTGAATTCACAGAGAGTGTTCCCAGCACGATAGTCGGTTCCTTCTGAGCCTTTTCAACATCGACGTGATTGGCATGGCCAAGTACAACAGTAGACGGTATGGCATTACGGTTTCTGAATCGGCGGTTTCGACAACTCTTCTTACGACCAACAGGAGGACATGGTGCAACCTGAGGAGATGCCATAGCATTAGGCTGTCCACCCTAAACTGTTAGCTGTCTCGGCGGTGAAGGCAGACGAGGTGCAACATAAGATGGTCTTGGTGTTGGAGCAGGTCGGTGATGAATATTGTGCGGAATCCAAACCCGACGTTTCTGAACAGGCTGACCCGAGGATGAGCCAGCTTCACGAGTGCGTTTGAGCGACTCCTGATACTTAGCCAGACCAGTTTCAACTCTGTAGGCTTGACTGACAAGCGTCGCAAAGTCTTCACAATCATGGACAAGAAGTGCGAGCTGTATATCGGAACGCAGCCCTTCACGGAATTTCTCCTGCTTACGTGCGTCAGTGTCGACATCATCTTTATCATAGCGGGATAATTCGAGAAATTTCCTCTGATATTCATCCACAGTCAGTGTGCCCTGTGTGAGTTTACGGAACTCCTGCTTCTTCTGGTCGATCAGACCCTGAGGAATGTACCGTGCACGAAAAGCTGACTGGAATTCTTGCCAGGTGGGTACAGTCTCTGCAGGCAACGTATCCTTGTGGCTTTCCCACCATTGAGCAGCGGGACCCTTCAAGTGAAATGTCGCAAAGGTGACGTAACTGTCAGGGGCCACATTAGCTGACCCCATTTCAAACATGATGTCACGAAGCCAATCATCAGCATCCATAGGATTTGTGGAGCTGCGGAAAACAGACAGGTTGAGGCGCACGAATTCTGGCAGAGTTATTGGGATGTGCTGTTGCTGAGCATTCTGAGTTGGAAACTGAGCCAATACTCCGGTCATGAACTGACGGTTGAGTTCAAATTGCTGCCTCATTTCGACAATATAGGGTGGAGGTGGAGTATCGTCAGCCATCCTGCCAAATCAACAGGGCAGTTTAGGAAGCAAAATTGCAGGTGTATGGAATGACTCATGAAGCAATACGCACAACAGAAGGAAGTGCAATAGATACTTCATCATATTCACACCAGACACTCAAATCCACACATAGCCTCGGTTACAATCCGGCATTACGACAGCTGAAAAAAAGAAGGCTAGACAACTAGGCGGCGCGCAGGCACGCGGTAAGGAAGTACACAACGAGACATAGCAAAGGCTACATCAACGTCGGAGAAAACTGTAGGAGCGAGGAATCTGCAAGTGTCAACACAGGGTGCCCTCGATAAAAGGATCCTGTAAGCAGAACCTGGCCCACAATCTTGAAGCAAGGGGGAATATTTCAGAACTCCGGGTGGATGTGATTACGAGAACCTAATGTTGGAGTTGGTAAAATTTTAACCCGAATAGATGAGAGAGTAGAATCCTAGAGTAAAGGTCGAGGAGTAAAAGATCCTAATACCACCCAGTTGGCGACGTGGGCCCGTAAGCCACACAGCCAAGTTACTAAAACAGTTTTTGACCACTAGACTCAACTTCGGCCAAAGAGTTGGAAAGGGGGGACTCCTAGAGGCAGTCGGCTCTGATACCAACCTGTGACGCCCCCGGCTTAATCGTGCACTAATCATACACGCAAATGCACACGATCAAGCCTAAGGACTCACTTGAAGATATCACAACACAACTCTAAAATATACATAAAGTCATACAAGCATATATTACAAGCCAGGGCCTCGAGGGCTCGAATAAATAAGCTTGATGACAAACAAGCATCAGCGGAAGCGTCAGATATCTGAGTACAGATATAAAAGAAAACAGAAAGGCCTTTAGAAAGGCGGAACCAAAATGAAACACTACGATCGAAAGGCGTAGGCCTCCTGCCTAGGACCCTCCGAACCTACTCCTGGTCGTTAGCCATCTAGAAGTAGAAGCCGTCCTCGGGGTGGTAGAAATAGTCGATGGTGGAACAGCTATCTCAGGGGCTCCGTCATCTGGTCGCGACAACTGATAAAGGAGAAAAAGGAAAGCAAAGCAACCGTGAGTACTGCGAAGTACTCAGCAAGCAAGGATCTACACTACATATGCAACATTATCAAGGGATGGCTGTATATGTGGACTGGGCTGCAGAAATGCCAGAATAGAGAGAAGGCCTAGTCCTTTCGAAGACTAGCATCTTCAGCATCTTCAAGCATCTTCGAGCGTCTTGCAGCATATAGAAGAGTACAGAGCAGCATAGTATAAAGTAGTAGAGGTAGTAGCAAGCAACAGTCTCGCCCAGAGATCCTTCCTCGTCTCCCTGCGAGAAAGCGATCCCGGAGTCACATATCCAGGTAACATCCCAATTCTAACTGTACCGATCGGGATACAACTCCGAGTGTCCTTTACCGTAGGACCGGCTATCGATAGATGTGTTCTTCCCTGCAGGGGTGCACCAACTTACCCACCACGCTCAATTAACTCCGGCCGGACACACTTTCATGGGTCATGCCCGGCCTCGGCCAAACGACACACCGCAACCCTACCTACAGCTCAGCAGAGAGGTCCCCGCCGGTCTACCTCCTAAGCGCAAGGGGGTCTTGGGCCATCGCCCCTCGCCCTCCGGGTCGTTGTGTGCAGGGTGGATACCAGCACCGCCTTGGAAGGCCGGTACGATCCGACCGTGTCACAATGCTGAACTGGACGTCTGACAGAGCTTTCGGCTGATGTTACGATGCAGAACGCCCATACTATGCCCACGTGATGGTTAGTGCTATCCGACCAGAGGCCGGCTCAGATCATATATCCAAATCGTAGTGTCCTAGTGGCTTGCGGTAACGATCAGAGACTCACGAAAGATGTGACCCCGTCGCCCCGTCTCGAGGACTTGCTGCAAGGGCTAAGAATGCCCGGCCGCGCCTCGTGGAATAACTCACGGGTAACTATCCATCACTCGCGGGTACCCCTCGGGGTCGACCCGCCTTTTAAGTAATAGTATCAACAGTAATGTAAGGCATCCGTGTGGTCACCATATCAAGGGGAATCCGAGGCATCACCCTCGTTGGACTCCCACCTGATGTAACATCAAGATGGACGTAGGAGGCATCACCCTCGAGGTCCACACGTGAGGTGTTGCGCGGCTTTGTCAGTATGGGGGGTGGTGTAGGAGGAATCACCCTCGCTTACCACGACCGGTTAACTAACCTACAAGGTTATCATCAGAAGTGCTGTCGAGGTATCACCCTCGGCACTCGATAGTAACCCAGTAGTGTCGAGCAACGAAGGGAAGGTGAGGTGCGGTGCGGGGCTGATCTTCAATCCCGTTGATCGGGTCTTCTGAAACTCCAGCGGGGCAGTCGGGATAAAGTGGGGGTCACTAATGGGGCTCTACCCAGTCTATACTAAAACAGTTTAGGATAGAAGGCAGTTATCAACAGTAGGCTACAATAAACAGGCTATGCAGCAGATATAGGAAAAACAGTAACAGTAGCATAATTCTAATGCAAGCAGGAGAATTAGAATAGGCGATATCGAGATGATCAAAAGGGGGGGGGGGCTTGCCTGGTTGCTCGGCGGCAAGGCAAGGTCGTCGGTGGTGTAACCAATCACCGGAGCTGCGTCGATCTCGGAGGCTACGTCGGTACCGAAATCTACCGAGGGAGAAGAGGGGGAGGAAAACGGTAAATACGAAGCGACATATGCATGAAAATACGATACGCGATGCTAGAGGTGGTCTATCGTAGTGCTACACGACACCGGTGAAGGAGGGGAACATCCGGGAATGTTTTCCCGGTTCCGGACGTCTGTCGGACAGATGAACCGGAGAGAACGGTTCCATGTTCAGGTAGTTATGGGTATGTGACAGATAAACGGAGGGCGTATTCAAATTCGTCTCGTCGTTCTAAGCAAGTTTCATGTATAAAGTTTTTCGATCCGAGCTACGGTTTAAAAGTTATTAATTTTCAAAGTTTATTAGATTTTCTGGAATTTTTGGATTTATTAAAATCAAATTTGAACAGTAGCAGGAAATGCTGGGTGCACCCGGTGCGCTGCACCCAGTGTGCACCAGAGGCTGACCAGTGGGGCCAGTCAACTGCTGACTCAGCAGTTGACTGGTCCACGGTTGACCAGTCAGCGGGCCCGGCGGGGCCCGCGTGTCAGTGACTCAGGTTTAACTAACAGTTTTTAGTTAAAACTAACTAATCTAATTAGTGGCCTGGGCCCAGTTGTCAGTGGGGGTTAGCAACGTCATTAGCGGGCTAATGACGACACGTCAGCGAGGTTAGCACCGGCGGGGAGCTACAGTGCACCGGCGGCGAGGCCGAGATCCGACGATGGCCGTCCGGCCGATTCCGGCGACCAAATGGACGACCGCGGGCACGAATCGAACGGACGCAGCGTTCTGCACCCAACCGTGCTACGGGCGCGAGAAGAGGAGGTCGGCACCGGCGACAATGGCGACTACCGACGGCGGCTGGCGGGCAGCGCTACGCGGATCGACGACTACCGGACGCGCGCGTTCAAATGGGAAGAGGGAGGGGTTGCGCGAGCTCACCGCGAGGCCGGGGAAGAGCTCGGGGAAGCCGGGGAGGCAGCGACGGTGGTGGATCGAGGCGGCGACGGACGGCAGCAGGAGGTTGAAGAAGAGGGCGGATCCGGCGCGATGGGGCACTCCAGCTCGACCTGACGCGCTTGGCCGACGTAGTCAAAGTAGGGGAGGCTCGAGGACTCGTCGCCTTGGCGAATGGTGGTCGGTGGCCGCGGCAACGGTGAGCGATGGCAACGGCGGCGTTCGGTTGGGGTGGAGAACGGAGGAGAGAGTGAGCGACGAGGGAGAAGGGGAGTGGCGGAGAGAGGGGAAGTGGAGGAGGACCAGGGGAATGGATGAGGGGCTCTGCCTTATCCCCTCATCGGCCACGGCGTCGCCGTGTCGACGTTCAGCCGGAGCGCGCGCGACGGCCACAGGGATGGCGACACGGGGGGGGAGGTAGCAGGTGGGCTGGCTGGGCCGGCGCCAGGTAAGTGGCTTCGGCCTTTTCTTTCTTTGTCTATTTTTCTGTTTTCTTTTTATTTAATAAACAGAGAGGAAAAGAATTTATTTGAGCACCCTATTCACTTAGGAATAGTATGGGAAGCGTCCCATTAATTCCTTTGTGTCTTTTAAGCAGTGCCACAAAAAGTTAGAAGATTATTTGACTCTGTTTGGATTTTCCATAAATGAGATAGCATTTTAAAAATGCTGAAATGCTCTGAATTAATTGCCACTGCTCATTTTACCAACAAGGTAATGTTGTATTCCTTAACATATAATTGTTTTGGAATATTTGCAATAATGTGAACATTTTTCCCACAAGTATGGAACAACTTTAATTTTCACTTTTGAAATTGAGTTGATTTTTCAGAATAGCATTTGAATTGAATATTTCACCAAAGTGATTAAGCACTGCAAATGGAGATGACCTGGCAGTATCATTAGCTGATCACTGTAGCAATTACAAAAGGGGTGTTACAACAGCTTTCTCCAGGTCTGGCTGTACCACAAGGTTATTAAGAGAACCCTGAGGAACAATTCGCAGATTCAGCTGACTCAGTTCTGCATATAGACGAGGTTGAGCTCGCCTAACCATGAGGTTGTTGCAATAGGACTTGCGGCTTAAGGCATCTGCCATAACGTTAGCCTTGCCAGGGGTATAAGAAATACCACAGTCATAGTCCGTAATTGTTTCCAACCATCGTTGCTGACGGAGATTAAGATCCGATTGAGTGAACAAGTATTTCAGACTCTGATGATCGGTATAAATCTCACACCGATTACCAAGAAGGTAATGTCGCCATAATTTTAATGCATAGATCACTGCAGCAAGTTCAAGATCATGCACTGGATAGTTTTCTTCATGAGGGCGCAATTGACGTGAAGCATATGCAATTACTCTTCGTTCTTGCATTAGGACACAGCCTAATCCCTGACGAGAAGCGTCACAATATATGACAAAGTCCTTGCGAGAATCAGGAGGAGCGCACCGGTGACAGGGCGACACCGCGGCAGCCATAGACGATACAGGGCAGCGGAGGGGATAAGGATGAGCTCGTCCATCTCCCCTGGCTTCCCCTCGTCACTCTTCCCCTCTTCTTCCCCCTCGCGCACGCGCTCGCCTCTCCCTCTCTCTAGCCGAGCGCCACCGCCGCCGCATGTCCATCGTACCCGTGGCCACAGCCACCGCCTCGTCGCCCCCCCCCCCCGTGCCTATCAGCTCCGCCGTCGAACGCTGTGTCGAACAGTGCCACCGGGCGGAGCTGGGAGCCTCTGCATCAAGCTCACGCCCTCGTTTTCCTCCTCGGATCGCCGGACGCAGCCGCCGTCGATTCGCCGATTCTGCTGCTACTAAACTTTTAATGGCCTACTTGCGTGCCGCACAGTGAGCCCTTTCATCCCCTGCTCCTCCCCATTGTCTCTCGCACGCGCCGTAGCTAGCTATTCGACGAACCCGAGCTCCGGCCGCCGCAGATCACTTCGCCGCCGTGTCCAAGGGCCCTGTCGTGCTCGCCTGAGCACGGCATCGAGCTCCTGGTGCTCATAGGAGCCCAGTGAGCCCGGTTGCGTGCCTTCCCATGCCGTGTAGTGTCGTCTCCGACGACGCCCGAACTCCGGCGCCCGCTTCGCCGCTCACCGCCGTCCACCTAGCTCGTCTCCGGTCGAACCGCTAGTACCACTCGACGCGCAAGTCCTCCAGCTTTCGAACGCACCTAACCACGGTTCGAGCCGAGCCCTGTAATGCGAATCCGAGCAGCTCCGGCGAGAAACCGCCGCTAGAACGGTCGCCGGAGCAATTCCGGCGACCCAGCCGACGTGGTTAGGCGTGGGGTCCACCCTGGGACACTACCAGTGGCCCCGGTAGGTCCCGTTGACCCCGTTGACTCGGGTCAACGTGCTGGCTGGGCCGAGCCCAGCCACTGACATGTGGGACCCCCTCTGCTAATTAATCTAATAAATGATTAAATATATAAAACAAATTAGTTAGACTAATGTCTCACTGACAGATGGGGCCCACCCCCTAATTAACCCTGTTAGCTAGATTAACTCATTGTTAGTTTCAACAGAGGCTGACATGTGGGTCCCACTGGACCCACATGTCAGGTTTGACTGGTCAGCCAACCTGTTAACCTACTGATGTCAGCGTGGCATCATGCTGACGTCATAAATCATTCTGTTAATAAAAATAATTCCAGAAAATCAATTAATCTTTGAAAATTCATAACTTTTAAACCGTAGCTCAGATCGGAAAACTTAAAACATGAAACTTGCTCAGAACGACGAGACGAATCTAATCGTGTCGTCTGTTTCTTTGTCAGAACCCCCTACATGAGAGAACTCGTAACTCCTAGCCCGATTCCGGTATATGAATAGTGCACACACTCCGATTAATAAATCCCGCGTTAATCCTATAATAACTAAAATGCCCTAGATGCATCTTTAGACAACCCTACACTGCATCAAAGTCGTAGCATGCCCTGTGTTGCATCATTGCTGTGTATTTACTTGTTTCCTCCCCCTCTTCTCTCTCGGTAGACCCCGACGTCGACGTAGCTTCCGAGGTCGACGCTGCTCAGGAGCCCGACGACGCAGTTGACGACCTTGCCCTTACCGTCGAGCAGACATGCAAGCACCCCCATTTTGAGCATTCCGATATCGCCCACTCTCTTCTCTCTTATGCTTGCATTAGAAGTTACTGCTGCTATTGTTCTCCTATATCTGCTGCATAGCCTGTTTATTGTAACCTGCTTTGTTACCTTCCTGCTTATCCTAGACTACTTAGTATAGGCTGGGTAGAAACCCGACAGATACCCCCACTTATCCTGACTGCCCCGCTGGATGATCAGAAGACCCGTGCAACGGGATTGAAGACCAGGCCCCGACACCGCACGTCACTTCCCCTTAGTTGCCGACACTACTGGGTTACTATCGAGTGCCGAGGGTGATACCTCATCAACACTTCTGATGATAACCTTGTAGGTTAGTTAATCGGTCGTGGTAAGCGAGGGTGATTCCTCCTACACCACCCCCGATAACGACGTCGTCGTGCAACACTTCAAGTGTGGACCTCGAGGGTGATTCCTCCTTCGTTCACCTTGACGTTAATATCAGGTGGGACTCCATCGAGGGTGATTCCTCAGAGTTCCCCCTTGGTGTCAGACACACGGAGATTTTGGTTACTATGACTGAACACTGAATCATGATACTAAAGACGGGTCGGCCCTGAGGGGTACCCGCGCGAGCATATTGCAAAGTGATGTGGAGTCGGGTTGACCTGAGAGGTGCCCGCGAGATAACTACGAGGCGTGGCCGAGCATTCCTAGCCCTTGCCGCAAGTCCTCGAGACGGGGTGACGGGGTCACATCTTTCGTGAGTCTCTGCTCATTACCGCGCGCTCCTAATCCACTAACGGTTTGGATATTTGATTCGAGGGGCCTCTATCCTGATAGCACTAACCATCACGTGGGCATAGTATGGGCGTTCTGCGTCGTATACTTCAACCGAAGCTTAATGGACGTCAGCGACTGAGCGGCGCGCGCCGAGTTGGACTGGTTAAGCAACTGCGCTTGTATTAAGGGGTTGCTAGGTCTGCTCTCGGCCGCCTGACGCAACGTGCAGGAGTTCCCGGGGTGATGGCCCAAGACCCCTGGGGGCATAGGTTAGTCCGGCGTGCTGACCTCTCTGTTAAGTATTTGGTCGGGTTGCGGCGTGTTGTTTAGCCGAGGCCGGGCATGACCCAGAAAAGTGTGTCCGGCCGGAGTTAAGCAAGCGTGGTGGGTAAGTTGGTGCACCCCTGCAGGCAAGAAACTTCTATCGATAGCCTGTCCTACGGTAACGGACACTCGGAGTTGTATCCCGATCGGTACAACTAGAACTTGAGATGATAACTGGATAGTACGGCTCTGAGATTGCTTTCTAGCAGGGAGTCGAGAAAGGATCTCCGGCCGAGGATGATGATACTACTACTACTTTACATTATGTTAATCTGCACTCTTCTAATGTTGCAAGACCGATGAAGATGGTTGAAGATGCTAGTCTTCGATAGGACTAGGCTTTCCCCCTCTATTCTGGCATTTCTGCAGCCCAGTCCACATATACAGCCCTCCTTTGAAAATGTTGCATATGTAGTGTAGATCCTTGCTTGCTGAGTACTTCGGATGAGTACTCACGTTTGCTTTACTTTCTTTTTCCCCCATATCCATATGTCGCCACCAGATGACGGAGCCCCTGAGATAGCTGCCCCCGTCGACGACTATGGCTACTACTACTACCCTCCCGGCGAGTACTACTACGAGGAGCCGATCGACGACCAGGAGTAGGTTCGGAGGATCCTAGGCAGGAGGCCTACGCCTTTCGATCATAGTATTTTATTTTGGCCCGCCTTTCTAAAGGCTTATCTCTATTTCTGTAAAATTTCTGTACCCAGATATCTGATGCTTCTGCTGTCGCTTGTATGCCATCGAGCTATGTATTCGAGCCCTCGTGGCCCTGGCTTGTAATATAAAGCTTGTATGACTTTATTTATGTTTTAGAGTTGTGTTGTGATATCTTCAAGTGAGTCCTTAGGCTTGATCGTGTGCATTTGCGTGTATGGTTAGTGCACGATTAAGCCGGGGTCATCACAGGTTGGTATCAGAGCCGACTGCCTCTAGGAACCCCCTTTCCAACTCCTTGGCCGAAGTTGAGTCTAGTGGTCTAAAACTGTTTTACTAACTTGGCTGTGTGGCTTACGGGCCCACATCGCCAACTGGGTGGTATTAGGATCTTTTATTCCTCGACCTTTACTCTGGGACTCTAATCACTCTTCTATTCGGGTTTAATAAATTAATTAACACCGACACATAGGATCTCGTAAATTTCATCCACCCGGAGAGCTGGATATCAGTGCGATTTCCTTGTCATTGATCTGATTAGTCTGATAATCATTTTCCTTTCCATTGTTTTGTTTAACCTTTCCATTCGAGATCTGTTATATTTCTCGTCGTCGAATGACAATCCTGAATCTTCTCTGTTTCAGATGGACCGTCTGTTTCCCCCTAGTCCTACGACCCAGCTTGTGCTTCGCACTTGGGCTCGCGATGCCCTTGGGTTTCCAGCTGTTCTAATCGCCCTCTTGACCAGACTGGGTTATCGCTGGTACCCCGAGTACATGGTCTATGAGGTTTATCGTGAGTTCAACCAGAAGCAGTACTATGCTGATGTTCGCATCTACGATCAGCAGGATAACTCAGACACTGAGCTACACCTTTTCCACGGCATTGGCGTGACGATTGAGATGGCAGTCCATGATGCCGCCTACTCTGCTGTCGCACGTCTCCGAGGAGAGCACAACGCCAGCTTGGATGCTTCTGAGTTTCGATACATTCCGTATGCCCCTGCTGGAGATGCTACTGGGTACTACACGGCTATCAGTGCCCCGTACGAGCCTCGTCGCTACGATCAGCGAGTTCTGATTCAGTGTACTCAGGCTCAAGATCGCACTGTTCGGTGTTCTCTAAACTCTACTTGAGGTTGGGTTATCACCAGATCCGTGTCCGTGAAGAGGATATTCCGAAGACCGCCTTCGTTACTCGTTATGGCTCTTATGAATACACCGTCATGTCATTTGGCCTAACGAATGCTCTAGCTACGTTCTCCCGCCTGATGAATTATATATTCATGGATTACCTCGACAAGTTCGTCGTGGTATATCTGGATGATATCCCAGTATATTCGAAGAATAAGGAAGAACATGCCGAACATCTTCGCCTTGTTCTGGAGAGGCTTCGAGAGCACAAGTTGTATGCCAAGTACTCCAAATGTGAATTCTGGCTTTCTGAAGTGACCTACCTTGGACATGTCATTTCCAAGGACGGTATTGCCGTTAACCCGGAGCGTGTTCAGGCTATTCTTGACTGGACTCCTCTGAAGAATGCCAAGCAAGTCTGAAGTTTTCTCGGCCTTGCGAGTTATTGCCGCCGATTTGTCGAGAACTTTTCCAAGATTGCCAAGCCCCTGACTAATCTGCTCCACAAAGGCGTTAAGTTTGAGTGGACAGACAAGTGTCAGGAGAGTTTCCAGACCCTAAAGGACAAGCTTACCTCTGCTCCAGTGCTTGCTCCTCCTGATTCTCGCAAGGACTTTGTCATATATTGCGACGCCTCTCGTCAGGGATTAGGCTGTGTCCTAATGCAAGAACGAAGAGTAATTTCGTATGCTTCACGTCAATTGCGTCCTCATGAAGAAAACTATCCAGTGCATGATCTTGAACTTGCTGCAGTGATCTATGCATTAAAATTATGGCGACATTATCTTCTTGGTAATCGGTGTGAGATTTATACCGATCATCAGAGTCTGAAATACTTGTTCACTCAACCGGATCTTAATTTCCGTCAGCAACGATGGTTGGAAACAATTACGGACTATGACTGTGGTATTTCTTATACCCTTAGCAAGGCTAACGTTATGGCAGATGCCTTGAGCTGCAAGTCCTATTGCAACAACCTCATGGTTAGGCGAGCTCAACCTCGTCTTTATGCAGAACTGACTCAGCTGAATCTGCGAATTGTTCCCCAAGGTTCTCTTAATTACCTTGTGGTACAACCGAATCTCGAGAAGGCTGTTAAGGAAGCGCAAGCCAAAGATGCCAAAATTGACTTGATTAAGAAAGAGCTTCACCTTGAGAAGTACAGGGATTTCTCGGTTGCTGAAGATGGAACTTTATATTTCTGAGACTGCATTGTAGTACCTCGCTTCGAGCTTATGACTGATAAGGTCATGAAGGAGGCTCATGATACACCGCTGTCTATCCATCCAGGTAGTACCAAGATGTATCGCGATCTCCGACAAAGGTACTGGTGGTCTAGAATGAAGCAGGACATTGCTTGATATGTTGCTGAATGTGACATATGTCGTCGTGTGAAAGCAGAACATCAGAAGCCTGCTGGAATTCTTCAACCACTCCCTATTCCTTTGTGGAAGTGGGATAAGGTGCAAATGGACTTCATTACTGGTCTTCCCAAGTCTCAGAAAGGTCACAATGCCATCCTTATCGTCGTCGACCAACTTTCCAAGGTTGCTCATTTTTTGCCTGTTAAGGAGACTATCACCGCTAGCCAGCTAGCAGAATTGTATATCTCCAGAATCGTTTCACTCCACGGTATTCCAAAGGAGATCAGTTCGGACCGTGGCGGTCTATTCACCTCCAAATTCTGGGAAAGTTTCCAAGAAGCAATGGGAACTCACATTACCTGGAGTTCAGCTTATCATCCCCAATCCCATGGCCAAGTTGAGCGAGTTAACCAAGTGCTTGAAGACATGCTTCGGGCTTATGTTATATCCTTCGGTAAGAAGTGGGAGGAATCTCTTCCGTATGCCGAATTCTCTTATAATAACAACTATCAAGCCAGCCTGAAAATGGCCCCCTTCGAAGTGTTATATAGACGTAAGTGTCGAACCCCTCTGAATTGGTCAGAAACTAGGGAACGACTTCTCATTGGACCAGACATTATTCAACACGCTGAAGAACAAGTCAGAATTGTCCGAGAAAATCTCAAGGTAGCTCAGGACCGCCAGAAGAGCAACTATGATCGCAAACGATGGGGTCTGACTTATCAACCGGGTGATCAAGCTTATCTGCATGTCACTCCTATGAAGGGCACCCGTCGATTCGGAATCAAGGGCAAGCTAGCTCCTCGCTATATTGGTCCTTTTCGCATTGTGGCCAGACATGGACAGGTGGCATATAAATTGGAGTTGCCACCACAATTCTCTAATATCCACGATGTATTCCACGTGTCACAGCTCCGTAAATGCTTCAAGGAATCTCCACACCGCGCAGTGGATCACGAGATGCTTGAATTGCAAGATGACTTATCTTATAAGGAGCATCCGATCCGCATCCTTGATGAAGCTGAACGTCGAACTCGTCAGAAGACGACCAAGTTCCTGAAAGTGCAGTGGTCGAATCACACTGAAGATGAATCCACTTGGGAACGCGAGGATCATCTTCGGGAAGAATATCCCGACCTCTTTCCTTCTACCTCCTAAATTCTCGGGACGAGAATTTCTTTTAGAGGAGGAGAACTTGTAACACCCCTGTGTATTAGTCACTGTGATCTACTGCTAATAATGCCAAGTCATATCATTTGCCGTGCCTAGTCATAGTGGTTAATCAAAACAATTCAAATCCAATTCTGAAAATCAACTCAAATTCAAAACTGCAAAATAAATTTGTTCAAACACCTTTGTAAAAATGTTCACTAAATAGCAAATATTCCAGAATCACTCCTAAAAATATAAACAATGGAATTGGAACTAGTTAAATGACTTCAACAATGTGAAACAGCACTAAAACAGAATTATTTAATCTAATTAAATTCATTTCAAATTCAAATAAAATCCAAAATTGCCCAAACCAATTTTTGGTGAAAGGTAATATTGTATTTTAATATTTGGACTAAGTCCCACATTTTATAAAAGTGCACAAGTGACCTAGCTATTTCAAAACAGAAAAGAAATAAAAGAAAATAGAAAACAGAAAAATAAAACGAGGCACTGTGCACTGGGCCTAAGTGCACAGTGCCCCGAAACAGCTCATCTAGCCCAACCTCCCTCTCTCTCCTTCGTCGTGTCGCCGCGCCCGTGGCTGCGCGCGCGCGCGCCGGCGACAGGGCGACACCGCGGCAGCCACCGACGATACAGGGCAGCGGAGGGGATAAGGACGAGCTCGTCCATCTCCCCTGGCTTCCCCTCGTCACTCTTCCCCTCTTCTTCCCCCTCGCGCACGCGCTCGCTTCTTCCTCTCTCTGGCCGAGCGCCACCGCCGCCGCATGTCCGTCGTTCCCGTGGCCACAGCCACTGCCTCGTCGCCCCCCCGTGCCTGTCAGCTCCGCCGTCGAACGCTGCGTCGGACAGTGCCACCGGGCGGAGCTGGGAGCCTCTGCATCAAGCTCGCGCCCTCGTTTTCCTCCTCGGATCGCCGGACGCAGCCGCCGTCGATTCGCCAATTCTGCTGCTACTAAACTGTCAACGGCCTACTTGCGTGCCGCACGGTGAGCCCTTTTATCCCCCGTTCCTCGCCATTGTCTCTCGCATGCGCTGTAGCTAGCTATTCGACGAACCCGAGCTCCGGCCGCCGCAGATCACTTCGACGTCGTGGCCAAGGGCCCTGTCATGCTCGCCTGAGCACGGCATCGAGCTCCTGGTGCTCATAGGAGCCTAGTGAGCCCGGTTGCGTGCCTCCCCGTGCCGTGTAGTGTCGTCTCCGACGAAGCCCGAACTCCGGCGTCCGCTTTGCCACTCACCGCCGTCGACCTAGCTCGTCTCCGGTCGAACCGCTAGTACCACTCGACGCGCGAGTCCTCCAGCTTTCGAGCGCACCTAACCACGGCTTGAGCCGAGCCCTGTAACGCGAATCCAAGCAGCTCCGGCGAGAAACCGCAGCTAGAACGATCGCCGGAGCAATTCCGGTGACCCAGCCGATGTGGCCAGGTGTGGGGTCCACCCTGGGACACTGCCAGTGGCCCCGGTAGGTCCCGTTGACCCTGTTGACTCGGGTCAACATGCTGACTGGGCCGAGCCCAGCCACTGACATGTGGGACCCCCCCTCTGCTAATTAATCTAATAGATGATTAAATATATAAAACAAATTAGTTAGACTAGTGTCTCACTAACAGATGGGGCCCACCCCCTAATTAACCCTGTTAGCTAGATTAACTCACTGTTAGTCTCAACAGAGGCTGACATGTGGTTCCCACTGGACCCACATGTCAGGTTTGACTCTGGTCAGCGTCACTGTTGACTGCTGACGTCATCACCTAGTCATGCTGATGTCATATATATCAATTCTGATAATAAAAATAATTCCAGAAAATTATTTAAACTTTGAAAATTAATAACTTTTAAACCGTAGCTCAGATCGAAAAACTTAAAACATGAAAGTTGCTCAGAACGACGAGACGAGTCTGATCCTGTCGTCCGTTTCCATGTCGGAACCCCCTACATAGGTGAACTCGTAACTCTGAGCTCGATTCCGGTATATGAATAGTGCATACACTCCGATTATTAAACCCCGTGTTAATCCTAAAATATCTAAAATGCCCTAGATGCATCTTTAGACAACCCTGCACTATATCATAGTCGTAGCACGCCCTGTGCTGCATCGTTTGCTGTGCATTTATATGTTTCTTCCCCCTCTTCTCTCTCGATAGACCCCGACGTCGTCGTTGCTTTCGAGGCCAACGCCGCTCAGGAGCCCGACGACGCAGTTGACGACCTTGCCCTTGCCGTCGAGCAGACAGGCAAGCACCCCCATTTTGAGCATTCCGATATCGCCCACTCTCTTCTCTCTTATGCTTGCATTACAAGTTACTGCTGCTACTGTTCTCCTATATCTGCTGCATAGCCTGTTTATTGTAACCTGCTTTGTTACCTTCCTGCTTATCCTAGACGGCCTAGTATAGGCTGGGTAGAGACCCGACAAAGACCCCCACTTATCCTGACTGCCCTGCTGGATGATCAGAAGACCCGTGCAACGGGATTGAAGACCAAGCCAAGACACCGCACGTCACTTCCCCTTAGTTGCGACACTACTGGGTTACTATCGAGTGCCGAGGGTGATACCTCGTCAGCACTTCTGATGATAATCTTGTAGGTTAGTTAATCGGTCGTGGTAAGGGAGGGTGATTCCTCCTACACCACCCCCGATAACGACGTCATCGTGCAACACTTCAAGTGTGGACCTCGAGGGTGATTCCTCCTTCATTCACCTTGACGTTAATATCAGGTGGGACTCCATCGATGGTGATTCCTCAGAGTTCCCCCTTGGTGTCAGACACACGGAGATTTTGGTTACTATGACTGAACACTGAATCATGATACTAAAGACGGGTCGGCCCTGAGGGGTACCGGCGCGAGCATATTGCGAAGTGATGTGGAGTCGGGTTGACCTGAGAGGTGCCCGCAAGATAACTACGAGGCGTGGCCGAGCATTCCTAGCCCTTGCCGCAAGTCCTCGAGACGGGGCGACGGGGTCACATCTTTCGTGAGTCTCTGCTCGTTACCGCGCGCTCCTAATCCACTAACGGTTTGGATATTTGATCCGAGGGGCCTCTGGCCTGATAGCACTAAACATCATGTGGGCATAGTATGGGCGTTCTGCGTCGTATAATTCAGCCGAAGCTTAATGGACGTCAGCGACTGAGCGGCGCGCGCCGAGTTGGACTGGTTAAGCAACTGCGCTTGTATTAAGGGGTTGCTAGGTCTGCTCTCGGCCGCCTGACGCAACGTGCAGGAGTTCCCGGGGCGATGGCCCAAGACCCCTGGGGGCATAGGTTAGTCCGGCGTGCTAACCTCTCTGTTAAGTATTTGGTCGGGTTGCGGCGTGTTGTTTAGCCGAGGCCGGGCATGACCCAGAAAAGTGTGTCCGGCCGGAGTTAAGCGAGCGTGGCGGGTAAGTTGGTGCACCCCTACAGGGAAGAAACTTCTATCGATAGCCAGTCCTACGGTAACGGACACTCGGAGTTGTATCCCGATCGGTACAACTAGAACATGAGATAATAACTTGATAGTACGGCTGTAAGATTGCTTTCTCGCAGGGAGTCGAGAAAGGATCTCCGGCCGAGGATGATGATACTACTACTACTTTACATTATGTTAATCTGCACTCTTCTAATGCTGCAAGACCGATGAAGATGGTTGAAGATGCTAGTCTTCGATAGGACTAGGCTTTCCCCCTCTATTCTGGCATTTCTGCAGCCCAGTCCACATATACAACCCTCCTTTGAAAATGTTGCATATGTAGTGTAGATCCTTGCTTGCTGAGTACTTCGGATGAGTACCTGTGACGACCCCGGCTTCATCGTGCACTAACCATACACGCAAATGCACACGATCAAGCCTAAGGACTCACTTGAAGATATCACAACACAACTCTAAAACACAAATAAAGTCATACAAGCTTTATATTACAAGCCAGGGCCTCGAGGGCTCGAATACATAGCTCGATGGCATACAAGTGTCAGTGGAAGCATCAGATATCTGGGTAAAGATATAACAGAGATACAGATAGGCCTTTAAGAAGGCGGGGCAAAATAAAACACTACGATCAAAAGGCGTAGGCCTCCTGCATAGGACCCTCCGAACCTACTCCTGGTCGTCGGTCGGCTCCTCGTAGTAGTACTCGCCGGGAGGGTAGTAGTAGTAGTAGCCGTCGCCGGGGGCAGCTATCTCAGGGGCTCCGTCATCTGGTGGCGACATATGGATATGGGGGAAAAAGAAAGTAAAGCAAACGTGAGTACTCATCCGAAGTACTCAGCAAGCAAGGATCTACACTATATATGCAACATTTTCAAAGAAGGGTTGTATATGTGGACTGGGCTGCAGAAATGCCAGAATAGAGGGGGAAAGCCTAGTCCTATCGAAGACTAGCATCTTCAACCATCTTCATCGGTCTTGCAGCATTAGAAGAGTGCATATTAACATAATGTAAAGTAGTAGTAGTATCATCATCCTCGGCCGGAGATCCTTTCTCGACTCCCTGCGAGAAAGCAATCTCAGAGCCGTACTATCCAGTTATCATCTCAAGTTCTAGTTGTACCGATTGGGATACAACTCCGAGTGTCCGTTACCGTAGGACAGGCTATCGATAGAAGTTTCTTCCCTGCAGGGGTGCACCAACTTGCCCACCACGCTCGCTTAACTCCGGCCGGACACACTTTTCTGGGTCATGCCCGGCCTCGGCTAAACAACACGCCGCAACCCGACCAAATACTTAACAGAGAGGTCAGCACGCCGGACTAACCTATGCCCCCAGGGGTCTTGGGCCATCGCCCCGGGAACTCCTGCATGTTGCGTCAGGTGGCCAAGAGCAGACCTAGAAACCCCTTAATATAAGCGCAGTTGCTGAACCTGTCCAACTCGGCGCGCGCCGCTCAGTCGCTGACGTCCATTAAGCTTCGGCTGAAGTATACGACGCAGAACGCCCATACTATGCCCACGTGATGGTTAGTGCTATCAGGCCAGAGGCCCCTCGGATCAAAAATTCCAAACCATTAGTGGATTAGGAGCGCGCGGTAACGAGCAAAGACTCACGAAAGATGTGACCCCGTCGCCCCTTCTCGAGGACTTGCGGCAAGGGCTAGGAATGCTCGGCCACGCCTCATAGTTATCTCGCGGGCACCTCTCAGGTCAACCCGACTCCACATCACTTTGCAATATGCTTGGCCACGCCTCGTAGTTATCTCACGGGCACCTCTAAGGTCAACCCGACTCCACATAACTTCGCAATATGCTCGCGCGGGTACCCCTCAGGGCCGACCCGTCTTTAGTATCTTGATTCAGTGTTCAGTCATAGTAACCAAAATCTCCGTGTGTCTGACACCAAGGGGGAACTCTGAGGAATCACCCTCGATGGAGTCCCACCTGATATTAACGTCAAGGTGAACGAAGGAGGAATCACCCTTGAGGTCCACACTTGAAGTGTTGCACGACGACGTCGTTATCAGTGGTGGTGTAGGAGGAATCACCCTCGCTTACCACGACCGATTAACTAACCTACAAGGTTATCATCAGAAGTACTGACGAGGTATCACCCTCGACACTTGATAGTAACCCAGTAGTGTCGGCAACTAAGGGGAAGTGACGTGCGGTGTCTGGGCTTGGTCTTCAATCCCGTTGCACGGGTCTTCTGATCATCCAGCGGGGCAGTCAGGATAAGTGGGGGTCTCTGTCGGGTCTCTACCCAGCCTATACTAAGCAGTCTAGGATAAGCAGGAAGGTAACCAAGCAGGTTACAATAAACAAGCTATGCAGCAGATATAGGAGAACAGTAGCAGCAGTAACTTCTAATGCAAGCATAAGAGAGAAGAGAGTGGGCGATATCGGAATGCTCAAAATGGGGGTGCTTGCCTATCTGCTCGACGGCAAGGGCAAGGTCGTCAACTGCGTCATCGGGCTCCTGAGCAGCGTCGACCTCGGAAGTTACGTCGACGTCGGGGTCTACCGAGAGAGAAGAGGGGGAGGAAACAAGTAAATACACAGCAACAATACAACACAGGGCATGCTACAACTATGATGTAGTGCAGGGTTGTCTGAAGATGCATCTAGGGCATTTTAGTTATTATAGGATTAACGCGGGATTTATTAATCGGAGTGTGTGCACTATTCATATACCGGAATCGGGCTCGGAGGTACGAGTTCTCTCATGTAGGGTGTTCCGACAAAGAAACAGACGACACGATCAGATTCGTCTCGTCATTCTGAGCAAGTTTCATGTTTTAAGTTTTCCGATCTGAGCTACGGTTTAAAAGTTATGAATTTTCAAAGATTAATTGATTTTCTGGAATTATTTTTATTAACAGAATGATTTATGACGTCAGCATGATGCCATGCTGACATCAGCTGGTCAACAAGTCGGCTGACCTGTCAAACCTGACATGTGGGTCCAGTGGGACCCACATGTCAGCCTCTGTTGAGACTAACAGTGAGTTAATCTAGCTAACAGGGTTAATTAGGGGGTGGGCCCCATCTATCAGTGAGACATTAGTCTAACTAATTTGTTTTATATATTTAATCATTTATTAGATTAATTAGCAGAGGGGGGTCCCACATGTCAGTGGCTGGGCTCGGCCCAGTCAGCACGTTGACCCGAGTCAACGGGGTCAACGGGACCTACCGGGAACACTGGCAGTGTCCCAGGGTAGACCCCATGCCTGGCCACATCGGTTGGGTCGCCGGAATTGCTTCGGCAACCGTTCTAGCGGCAGTTTCTCGCCGGAGCTGCTCGGATTCGCGTTACAGGGCTCGGCTCGAGCCGTGGTTAGGTGCGTTCGAAAGCTGGAGGACTCGCGCTTCGAGTGGTACTAGCGGTTCGACCGGAGACGAGCTAGGTGGACGGCGGTGAGCGGCGAAGCGGGCACCAGAGTTTGGGCTTCGTCGGAGACGACACTACACGGCACGGGAAGGCACGCAACCGGGCTCACTGGGCTCCTATGAGCACCAGGAGCTCGATGCCGTGCTTAGGCGAGCACGATAGGGCCCTTGGCCACGGCAGCGAAGTGATCTGCGGCGGCCGGAGCTCGGGTTCGTCGAATAGCTAGCTACAGTGCGTGCGAGAGACAATGGGGAGGAGCAGGGGATGAAAGGGCTCACCATGCGGCACGCAAGTAGGCCGTTGACAGTTTAGTAGCAGCAGAATCGACGAATCGATGGCGGCTGCGTCCGACGATCCGAGGAGGAAAACGAGGGCGTGAGCTTGATGCAGAGGCTCCCAGCTCCGCCCGGTGGCACTGTCCGAGGCAGCGTTAGACGGCGGAGCTGACAGGCACGGGGTGAGGGGGGGCGACGAGGCGGTGGCTGTGGCCACGGGTACGACGGACATGCGGCGGCGGTGGCGCTCGGCCAGAGAGAGGGAGAGGCGAGCGCGTGCGCGAGGGGGAAGAAGAGGGGAAGAGTGACGAGGGGAAGCCAGGGGAGATGGACGAGCTCGTCCTTATCCCCTCCGCTGCCCTGTATCGTCGGTGGCTGCCGCGGTGTCGCCCTGTCGCCGGCGCGCGCGCGCGCAGCCACGGGCGCGGCGACATGACTAAGGAGAGAGAGAGGGAGGTTGGGCTAGATGGGCCGTTTCGGGGCCCAGTGCACTTAGGCCCAGTGCACAGTGCCTCGTTATATTTTTCTGTTTTCTGTTTTGTGTTTTTCTTTTATTTGTTTTCTGTTTTGTATTAGTTAGGCCACTTGTGCTCTTTTATAAAATGTGGGACTTGGTTCAAATATTATAGTGCAATGTTAGTTTTCACCAAAAATTGGTTTGGGCAAGGTTGGGCTTCATTTGAATTTGAAATGAATTTAATTAGATTAAATAATTCTGTTTTAGTGCCTTTCCATATTGTTGGTGTCATTTAACTAGTTCCAATTCCATTGTTTATATTTTTAGGAGTGCTTCTGGAATATTTGCTATTTAGTGAACATTTTTACAAAGGTGTTTGAACAATTTATTTTGCACTTTTGAATTTGAGTTGATTTTCAGAATGGAATTTGAATTGTTTTGGTTAACCACTATGACTAGGCACTGCAAATGATATGACTTGGCATTATTAGCGGTTAATCACAGTGGCTATTACACAGGGGTGTTACATACTTCTCCTCGATGATGGCGGCTGGCGCGGACGTGTTGGCCGCCACCTCATCGCCATCCACGCAACCGACTTCTTTCTCTGCGTGCATGGCGCGACTGCGCACGCGTCGATGGCGAATGGCGCGGTCCCTGGCACGGGAGGCGTGGTACGACGTGGCGTGGTCGACGGCAGCGACGATGCCCGTGCCACCGTGCTGGGATGGAGCAACTCGCCACTCCTCTGCGAGCTAGCTTGGAGCAGCGATTTACTGAACCATGCGCCGGCTTGGGGTGGCAACTTGCTCCACCCGGCAAGGCGAGGGAGGTGGAGCAGCGAGCTACCTAGCTCGTATCCACCGGGCTCGGCGGGCCACTCAACCGGCTTTTATGCCGGAGAACTGCTCTTCCTACTCGACTGACACTAGTAGAAAATGCCCATTTGTCCCGGTTCCAGAGGCCCATTTGTCCCGGTTCTGGAACCGGGACTAAAGGGTCGGGACTAAAGCCCAATACCTTTAGTCCTGGTTCGCCTACGAACCGGGACAGATGGGGCTCCACGTGGCCACTGCGGCTTGCCCAGGCAGGAGGGCCTTTTGTCCCGGTTGGTAGCAACAACCGGGACCAAAAAGCATCCACGCGTTAGCAGTTCAGGGGCTGGGTTTTTTTTTGTTTTTGAAGGGGGGGGGGGGGGTTTGGGGTTTTTGGGGTTTTGTAGGGTTAATTTAGGGGTTTCATATATTGTGTTAGCTAGCTAATAGAGAGAAGTGTCCTCTCTTATCTCCGTGCTTGGTCGACGCTACGTACTATACGTATAGAGAGGACTCGACACGCTAACTAGTAAGCAAATGAAGGAAACCATTAAGTACACAAGATCGTCATGAACATATATAGAGAGAAGTGATCGACCTCTCCTTCTCCGAGAGATTGGTCGAACAACAAGTTTTCGTATATCTATCCGACGCTACTCGCTACATATATACAATATAAGATCTCTTACAATCCCTAACATCTGATGTCAAGTTCCACATGGTATTCTCCGGCTTTATTTATGACGTGGTCAAGAAAGAATCCCGCCAATTCCTCTTGAATTGCTCGTATGCGATCTTGTGGTAGGAGTTCATCCCGCATCTGCCACATCTAATTTGAAGAAGGGGGTCAATACATATATATGAATGAAACTCAACACAAATGATGGTAATAAAATAAAATTGTGAATATTATTGCTTACACACTTCATATTGTTTTTTAGAGTAGTCTCGCTCATAGGTCGTGTGGCGGATGAACTCGCAAACGTAGTATTCACAAAAATCATTCCCGCCTTCCTGCCACAACCACTTTACAAGAAATAGAGGTCAATCAAACTGATAAGCAAGCATGCTAAATGGTATTGATGAAACTAGCTAGAATCAATGGGAGATGCGCAGAACTAGCTAGTAGTACTTACTTTCGGGTGTGTAAATTGCAGCTCCCCCGGCAGTCCCGGAGCTTCTGCGGTGAACTCTTTCCAAACCCTGCCAGACAAAGAAAACAGTTACTTGATATCAGGAAATGAACAAAGTTGCCGATATGGTGCGATAACGATCGATCGAACTAACTTCTCGAGCATTTTAGTCATGGCCGCATACTCCTTGGGATCTTTTCGTCTCGAGTCTAAGACGGTTACTAGTCCCTGCTCAAGCTTAATCTCTAGGAGAATAAAGTGGAAGCTGCGCACACATGCATAACTCATCAATTACATTACTATAACCTCGAGTAATAAGGGAAACCGAATATGCAGAAGACAGTAACACTCACTTGAAGTTGTAAGGAAAGAGTATTTTATCTTTGTTTTGATTTTTAAGCAACGATTGTAGGAAGTTGGCCTCGATTTCTTTCGCATTATATTTAACCGTCCATTCATCTATGAGATTTGTGTTAATGAACCCAATATCATAGATTTGTGCTTTTCTGCATTCGACGATCTTCAATCTGCATAATATAGTGAGGATAATTATATATACATGCAATGAAAGAGCTGAGCTATATATAGAGACTTAATTATAGAAGTAGTACATACAGACAGTAGCAAGTGACAATTATTTTATCGAGGGCCTTTTGATTGAAAAACTGGAAGAACTCCTCAAATGGAACAGACAACAGATCAATTCCAATGAGGTCGTGCTCCTCTTTAACTCTCAGCGCCAAAGTATCCTTCCCAGGCTCGCTGCAGGTGTCTATGTACCACTCATGGAATCTTCGCATCATCGTTGTTAGAGGAGGCACTACAAGAAATATGTCAACTTGTGACCTTCTGTCAGTGACCCTGGAAGAATTGGTCATAAATTTATGACCATTTTAGACCAGTTGGTCAAAAGCTGTCCGGGGCCTCCAAACCCTAAACCATAACGACCATTCTGGTCAGAAAGGTCGTAATTTCATTAGAGGAAATGGTCGTAAAGCGGGCAGCACTGTCCACTGCCTCACGCCTAGCTGATAACGACCAATATAAATGGTCACTACACTTGAGTTCGAATGCATTAGGATGATTAGGCAGCCACCTCAGCAACCTCGCTTATGTGTCAATGTCTAGGTGTCATTTTTGCTTAAATGTTAATATTCAACAGATAGGCGGGGCACACACTGACAGGCGGGACCCATTTGACAGGCGAGGCCATGCGCTTAATTCGCCCAAAAAAGATGCGCGGGCTGGGACTCGAACCCACGACCTGGCGCTGGCTTCACTCGTTCGCTACCGCTGGGCTAGAGAGGGGCTGTTGCTCATGTATGGGAATTTATCTATACACTATATAAAACCACGACACTCTCGTATCAGTGACAAGTGGGACCTTCCGACCAGGTGGCATCGAATAGAGCAACACTTCACGTTTTTCTAGGTCTTCCGACCAGGTGGCGGCGGGCGGCGGACGGAAGCAATCAGCAGGGGCCGGCCGGCGGCGGGTGGCGGGCGGAAGCAACCGGCGGGGGCAGCGGACGAGGGCGGGGCCGGCGGCCGAAGCGACCAGCGGGGGCCGCTCGCCTTGCCCACGACTGGAACGGCGACCTCGCCGCCGGTGACCTCGCCCGCGGCCTCGCCGCTCACCTTGTCCACGACAGGAGCAGCTCACCGAGCATGGGGGACTCCTCTCCCCCTCTCCACCGCAAGCACACCTCCCGGTATGCACCCCTCTCCCCCCTATCCTCTCCTTGCCTCTGATTTGCCTGTGTTGCGCCTGCTGATGAACACTAGCTAGTTTGTCAACACGAACTGAGGGGCAGGGGAGAAAGAGAGAGATAATTTGAGTTTTTTTATCTTACTAGCTGAGGGGCAGGGGATGAACACTAGCTATTATTGTTATATCGTTTTGAAATGGAAAGGAAAGGGGAAGGAGGAGATTCAATATGTTGAGGAGCTTAATTTGAAATGCAGTCTAGTGTAACTTAATTTGAGTGAGAATCCATCAGCTGCAGCTGGAGCTCAATCTGATGGATGGATGCTACATCTTGCTTCATAAGATGGATGCAGTTGGAGCCTAATCTCTTTGTGGATATCCTCTTTACAGGAACCACATATGTTTCTTAGTGCAGCTCTGCCTGATCTATGTTAGGTTTTACAAGTTTTTGTTAGCTTTTCTTTTATCCCATGTGAAATCTGTATTTCCGATGAACTGCTTTTTATTGCTCCCATGTGAAATCAGTAAACCATGTAAACTGGACTAAACTAGTGAGAAATTGGAAATAGCTCAATTTTGGGTGCATATCTTATTTTCTGGCAGTTAGCATATAAAGTTAGGCAATTAGCATATAAAGTTGGGTGCCTACCTTATTTTCTGGATTTTTAGCTGCCATTACTGCCATCCATTTTCATTAATTAATGTTGATGCACTTAGATTGATTTCCTAAGTTGTAACAATTTGTTGTCTTTGGCAGATGGACAGAAGCTGGATTAGAAAAGGAGTTAGAAAGTTTTCGAAAGAACATATGAAAGGAGTTGATGATTTCATGGCATTTGTTCGGGAAAATTTTGCCAACGATGCTCACATTCCTTGCCCATGCTGCGAATGCCTCAACCGTTCAAGAATGGCTCAAGGAAGAGTGGAAGATCATCTGCTTCTTAATGGGATGTCCAGCACATATGATAGATGGATATCTCCTTTAGACGGACAACCTCAACATTTTGAAGCTGATACACAGGCCCCTCATATGATGGGTGGTGGTGATGCTGGCATTGATTTCATGGAAAAGTTTTTGCGAGATAATGCTGGTTTGGAGGAAGAGGATGGGCATGAAGATGATAGGATTCCTGACCTATTGAAGGATCTATACGATGCTGAAGATCATGCTGATGGCCAGAAGTCGATGTTTGCTGAGGTGTTAGAGGAGGCGAAGCGCGCAGCTCATGAAGGGGGTAAATTTACAAGATTTACCTTCACCGTGAAGTTACTCCACATCAAGTCTTTCTACCGGATTAGCAATGATGCATTCAATGCAATACTCTGCCTTTTGAGCTTGCAATTCCCTGATAGCTGTGTTCCCAGGTCTTATGATGAAGCATTGAGCATAATCCGCACGCTGGGGCTAGGTTATGTTTCAATACATGTGTGCCCAAATAACTGTGCGTTGTTTCAGAAGGATTTAGCAAAGCATGACAACTGTCCAAAATGCAATGCCTCTAGGTGGAAAGATGCTGATGGGAAGAAGTCAATACCGGAGAAGGTACTGAGGCACTTTTCGTTGATACCAAGGCTGCAGCGGATGTTTATCTCGAAGAAATCATCGCTGGAGGTACAATGGCACAAGCTGAAGCGGCAACCTATGGACAATGAGCTGAGCCATCTAGCGGACGGAGAGGCATGGAAAGAGTTTGACAGTAAACATGTAGATTTTGCTGTAGATCCAAGGAACATAATACTTGGCATTGCCACAGATGGCTTTAATCCGTTTGGGAACATGAGCACATCTTATAGCATGTGGCCAGTTTTTGTGGTGCCGTACAACCTGCCACCATGGGCATGCATGGATCAGTCCAACTTCATGATGTCGTTGCTTATCCCGGGTCCAGAGTCTCCAGGAAAGGATTTTGATGTCTTTATGGAGCCCCTCGTAGAAGAACTGCTCCAGCTCTGGACTGGTGTACCTACATACGATGCCTTGAGTCCGGAAGAAAAGTTCAATCTACGTGCTGCAATCATATGGTCCATCCATGATTTCCCGGCGCTGCACACTCTGTCTGGGAGGATCACAGCGGGTTATCAGGCCTGTGTCCATTGTGACAAAGACCCTTGCTCAAAGAGAATAAGGAGCAAGATCTGCTATATTGGGCACCGCCGCTTTCTTCCCCGAAACCATCACTGGCGAAGAAGCAATTATTTTAATGGTGAGAATGAAACCCGTGACAAGCCAGCTGAATTCACTAAAGAAGAGCTGGAGCAGCAATTGAAAAGGTGAAAGATGTGAGACCAGGAAAGCTTGCGAAGAAAAGAAAGCGTGAGGAAGGTCAATGTTGGGACCGAAGGTCTTGTTTGTGGGACCTGCCATACTGGGCTGATCTGAAATTAAGGCATAATCTCGATGTAATGCACATTGAGAAAAACATATGCAAGAATCTGCTAGGGACGTTTCTGAACATTGAAGGGAAGACAAAGGACACAGTTAGTTCTAGGCTTGATTTGGAGGACATGGGCATAAGAGAAGATTTGCATCTACAGCACAGTGAAGATGAAGATTCATTTGAAATGCCACGAGCATGGTATACAATGAGTAAAGAACAAAAGATTGCATTCTATGAATTCCTAAGAACGGTGAGATTTCCAGATGGTTATGCTGCTAACCTAGCAAAGTGTGTTACTTCTGATGGATTCAAGCTTTCAGTACTGAAAACCCATGATTGTCACATCCTCCTCCAAAGGATTTTACCGACGGGCCTCTGAGGAATCATGGACAAGGATATATATGAAGCGGTTGCTGAGCTGGGAAATTTCTTTAGAGAACTGTGCTGCAAAACACTCAAGTTAACTGTTCTGGAAAGACTTGAAAAAGAAATCCCAGTTATTCTTTGCAAGCTCGAGAAGATTTTCCCTCCAGCTTTCTTCACCGTGATGGTCCATTTGGCGGTGCACTTACCAAAAGAGGCAATGCTTAGAGGCCCTGTGCAATATGGTTGGATGTACCCAATCGAAAGAAGGCAGCTTACTTGTAAGCATTATGTGCGAAACACGGCAAGACCTAAAGGTTCGATTGCTGAAGCATATGTCGTTGACGAGTGCTTGACTTTTTGCTCTAGATACTTTGGCGATGTGGAAACAAGATGGAACCGGCTGGGCAGAAATAGAGAGCGGTCTGATTCGCAAAGGTGATGTCTCTGTTTTCAACCATGGTGTGAACTTTCTTGGAGCCTCACAATACTTGGAGGCTGGTGATGAGTATGACAAGATGGTTTGGTATGTGCTCAGCAATTGCGCCGAGGTTCTACCATATATCGAGTACGTTATATCTTGTGCACTCATTATATATTATTTTGGTTGGGTTGGCACTAGCCTAATGTTTTAATTCACATGTTTTGTTGGCATTGCAGGAAATGCAAGGAAGAGTTAAATCAGGAAGAAAGCCAGATCCATGTTGATAAAAGGGTTGCCAAGGGATTTGCTAAATGGTTTAAGAATCATGTGAGATCTTTAGCCACATGTTTTATCTTTTCTGTGTTATTCACCAACTGTTAAATACCATTGTTGCTAAATGGTTTATTTGTGAAGATTGGAAAGTTGCATGAGGAGAAGAAGGTCAGTGATGATCTATTTGCTTTGGCATGCTTACCGGATAAGCGAGTGAGAGTGTATTCAGCATTCATTGTTGACGGTGTCCGGTACCACACCGTTGACCGTGAGGAAAAAAGGAAGACATAGAATAGTGGAATCGTCACTGAGAGGTCACATGATCGTGAGAAGATTGACTTCTATGGTCAACTGAGAAGCATCGTAGAGTTGCAGTTCAACTCTAGTGGAGGCATCCATCGCTCGGTTGTCTTATTTCGCTGTGACTGGTTTGAGCTTGGTAGCAAGAAGAAGAGAGACTCTTTTGTCAAATATGATGGCCACTTCAAAAGCATCAACACTGCAAGGTGCTGGTATAAGAGTGATCCCTTTATTCTAACAACACAAGCAACAATGGTGTTTTATCTGCCAGACACTCTTTTGCACGGAAAATGGCGAGTTGTGCAAAACTTTGAGCACAGACACTTGTGGAGTGTGACTGAAACTGAAGTGGAAAACGGCCCCAGTGGTAGTGGACTAACATACCAGGATGATGACTCTACGGAAGTTCCGTTGCAAGCTGATGATGACTCTATGGAAGTTCCGGTGCAAAGTAGAGTGTGAAGGGACCGGGAACGTGTGCTCGTTGATGCTGCAACAGTTGAAGGCATCAAGAAAAGAAGAAAGGTGGTAGCGGATGGACATGAGAGCGAGGATGAGGAAAACATGACTGATCATACTATGCTGTAATATTGTAGTGATGATGAGGAAAACAGGAGTGGGCATAGAGTTCCTTGTTTTGGTATCGACGACGATGAGTAGTGAAGGTAAATTTTGTCTCCTTGGTGAGCTAATGCTATTTTGCCTCTCCAGGTAGTTGTTGTTGATGTGATCCTGATGTAGTTTTTGTACTACAATTCTCTCTAGGTACCAAAATGCATGAGACTGTGTAGTGATGGAGAGGCAAATGATGGTTGAAGATACAATGCAAAATGATGTAGTTTTGGTGATCATGAAGTTTTGGTGATGGAGAGGCAAAATGCCCATCATGCTCTAGTAGTGGTGATGTAGTTTTGGTGAACTAAAGATGTTGTTTTTAGAGCTGTTTTTCTTAGTTTTGGTGACCATGTAGTTTTGGTGATTCAAAATGTTGTCTTGTAATGCAAAAGATTGCAAAATGATGTGATTCAAAGTTTTTTTGTACTGAAGATGTTGTTTTCAGAGTTGTTTTGGTCAGAACTGAAGATGTTGCTTTAACTGAATTTTGCACTACATGGGCGCGCTCCATCAGACAGCCCATCTGATCCCACGCGCGGCTCCATTTCACTGTGAGCAAAAATATATGCGAGAGCGGGGACTCGAACCCACGACCGTGCGCTCATTTCACTGTGTTTCTACCACTGGGCTAGGAAGAGGCTACTGGTCTTCTACTCTATGCCATCTCTTTTCAAATCATCAAACCAGTCAAGTATCAAACACACACCTCGCTAACAAGTGGGCCACTTGACCCACTCGCTGACAAGTGGGCCATTTTGCTACTCTACCCACTCGACCCTTTTCCCCCTGAGCTACCAAAAAATAATGCACGAGCGGGGGCTCGAACCCACGACCTGGCGCTTATTTCACTGTGTTTCTACCACTAGGCTAGGAAGAGGCTGTTGGTTTTGTACTCTATGCCCACCCTTTTCAATATATCAAACCAGTCACGTATCAAACACAGAACTCGCTGACAAGTGGACCCACTCTTTTCCCCACTCCTCCTCTCCAGTCTCCACTCGACCCACTCCTCCTCTCCGCCGCCGGCTCCTTCCTCTCCCACCGCCGACTCCTTCCTCTGTCTCCGTCGCCGACTCCTTCCTCTCTCCTGAGGTATGAATCCTTCCTTTCTCCTTCCTCTCTCTCTCCGTGTCCTCTCTCCTTCCTCTTAACTTAGTTTTCTGCTACTGTTTAGATTAGGGTTCTTGCCGCCGCCTAGATTGGATTAGATTAGATAAGGATTGATTTGGTTAGGGTTTGATTAGGATTGGATTAGATTAGGGTTTGATTAGGATTGGTTTAGGTTTCTTGCCGCTGCTGTTTCGAAATTAGGGTTAGCTTTGGTAGTACCAAAATATGATATGGTTCAAATTAGGTAAAGTAGATAGATTAGGTTTCTTATCTACTATTGAGGCCATGTTGATGTTGATGTTTTTGGTAGTAGCAAAATATTTCTGAGTAGAAAACAGAGTGTTGTTGATGTTTTTGCCATCAGACATGTTGATGGGTGCTGTTGATGTTGATGTTGATGTTGATGTTCTTCTTCTACTCATTACCCCTTTGCCAAGATAGAGTAGGAGCAAATTGAGGCCATTGCCATTTATAGTAGTATTCCAAATTGAGGCCCTGGCAAACACATGTAGTAAATATTCTACCTTTTTTGAAGTGCTTGTTTCCTATGTTCTGACTGACCTAGCAAAATATGATATGGGCAGATATGTTCATTTATAGATATGGAACAATGTCCAGTCCTGTTTATAGCTGTGTCCTGTTTATAGCTTTTGGTCCATTTATAGTAGATATGGTTCTAGCTGTGTTCTGGTCCATTTATAGTAGATTTTAGTGCATTGCTTTTTTTCTCACTTTTGCCATCATAAACTTGGTTCTGTTCCAACTATGTCCAGTCCTGTTTATGGTAACTTGTTGTTTAATTACAATGCTGCTTTTCAGAGAGGAGGGGAGGCTGCCACCGCCGGCTGCGCTCTGCCACGCCAAGAAGTGAGATGGCCGGCTTGGAAGGTTTCGAGTTCTTCGAGATCGTAATTGAGAAATCCTGCAGTAGGCAGGTATATTCAAGACAAGATCTCCCCTTCACCCATCTCTTTATCATCACTCTGCTGTATAGTGCTTGATTGGCACAATTAACCACTGCTTGACCCTCGCTACAGAGACTGCCTGACAAGTTTGCGAAGATGCTTGCCGGCCGTGAGCCCCATAAAGTAAAGCTGCGGGAGGCTGGCAGTGGGCGTCGTAGGCTGTGGGACGTGTTGGTGGTGTTCGGCGCCAAAGGCCACATGTACCTAGGGCCCGGCTGGGAGCATTTCGCCCGCGCCCATGACCTGCAGCTCGAGCACTTCCTTGTCGTCCGCTATGACGGCGACGCCATGTTCACCGTGAAGATGTTCGACAACACCATGTGCCGCATGTACTACCAGCACGACAACGATGCCGGTAAGCTCTCTGCCTCTCTTCTTCCTGTCCTTTTGGCTTCATCTCACACAGATTGCTATAAAAACTTTGTTGCATTTGGCCAGGCAATGGGAGCAGCAGCAGGGATGATGAGGAGCAGAGTGGGGAAGAAGAGGAGCAGAGCGGGGATGACGAGGAGCATAGCGGGGAAGAAGAGGAGCATAGCGGGGAAGAAGAGGAGCAGAGCGGGGAGGTGCAGCCTATTCTGGCTGACGATGACCTTGCTATGGTGGTGGCTGACGACGACCTTGCTATGGTGGTGGCTGACGACGACCTTGCTATGGTGGCTGACGATGACCTTGGTATGGTGGCTGACGATGACCTCGCGATTGCGGTGCCTGACGATGACCTCGCGATGGTGGTGGCTGACGACGACCTCGCGATGGTGGTGGCGCCGGCAATCCCACAGCTGGGCGACAGGACCATGCCAATTGTGGTAGAGGAGTACATCCGCGTCGGCATTCGCCACTCTGAGTGCATCAGGATGAAGAAGGAGAAGAAGGAGAAGAACGAGTGAAGATGTTAAGAAATCAAGTGGCAATGTTAAGCATGTTAATCTGAACATGTCAATGTTAAGTATGTCAGGTTTAAGCTTGTTAGTGTAAACCTCTTAAGTATGACAGTGTCAGCCAAGCTTAGTTTGAAATTGATGAGAATTGAAATTTTGTGCATGCTCATGGATGAAAGATAAAATTATGGGTTTTTGTGCATGCACATGTATGAAACAGTATAAGTTTCATTTTATGATTGTTAAAAACATGGTTTTTTGTTAAGATTGTTCATTAAGAATCAACAACATTATGAAACAATATAAGTTTCATGCTCAAGTATGACAGTGTCATCTAAACATGGTTTTTCGTAAAGAATCAACAACAGATTTGCATGATTCAAACCCTAGCCATGGACGGCCGCCGCGACGAAATCGGCCAGTTTTTGAAAACACGTAAAAAATTCAAAAAAAATCAAAAAAATGGGAGACCTCCGCGTCACATCATCAAATGTGGCCTACCAACTAGCAAAAATACTAAACTTGGAATATCGGTGTTTTCTTGAAAAGGTGTTCTCAAAAACGACCTACCATGAACGAAGATTCACGGCTTTCAAGCCAAACGAGCAATGATATGGCCGCATTCGTTGAATAGTTTGTGATAATATGCCCAAATTTGGCGCATGCCTCTGTCTTGTGATGGCAAACAATGTTGCCAAAGCGAGGTTCCAACTTGTTTCACAAAAAAAACATTTTTCATTTTTTGAATGCTAAAAACATGTGTTTTTCATGAAGCGGCTACAAGGAGGGTCATCCCAAACGGCGCCATTCCATGTCTACCTCAAAGAAGACCCTATTTTACCGACGGTCGCCAAAAATCGTGCATTTCCAACCTTCGTAGCTACTCTCGGCCATTCAGACAACCTTCGGCCGATTCAGCTGGAACCGGCTGGAATTTGAACTGCGGGTCCTCCATAGCTTGCCCGTTATTTTTGCTAAAAATCATTTTTAGCTTCACAGGTAGGCATTTCATCAAAGAATCAACAACAGATTTGCATGATTCAAACCCTAGCCACGGACGGCCGCCGCGACGAAATCGGCCGGTTTTTGAAAACACCGTAAAAAATTCAAAATAAATCAAAAAAATGGGAGACCTCCGCGTCACATCATAAAATGTGACCTACCAACTAGCAAAAATACTAAACTTGGAATACCGGTGTTTTCTTGAAAAGGTGTTCTAAAAAACGACCTACCATGAACGAAGATTCTTGGCTTTCAAGCCAAACGAGCAATGATATGGCCGCATTCGTTGAATAGTTTGTGATAATATGCCCAAATTTGGCGCATGCCTCCATCTTGTGATGGCAAACAATGTTGCCAAAGCGAGGTTCCAACTTGTTTCACAAAAAAAACCATTTTTCATTTTTTGAATGCTAAAAACATGTGTTTTTCATGAAGCGGCTACAAGGAGGGTCATCCCAAATGGCGCCATTCCATGTCTACCTTAAAGCAGACCCTATTTTACGGACGGTCGCCAAAAATCATGCATTTCCGACCCTCGTAGCTACTCCCGGCCATTCAGACAACCTTCGGCCGATTCAGCCGAAACCGGCTGGAATTTGAACTGCGGGTCCTCCATAGCTTGCCCGTTATTTTTGCTAAAAATCATTTTTAGCTTCACAGGTAGGAATTTCATCAAAGAATCAACAGCAGATTTGCATGATTCAAACCCTAGCCACGGACGGCCGCCGCGATGAAATCGGCCGGTTTTTGAAAACACCGTAAAAAATTCAAAAAAATGGGAGACCTCCGCGTCACATCATCAAATGTGGCCTACCAACTAGCAAAAATACTAAACTTGGAATACCGGTGTTTTCTTGAGCTATTCGGTATGATTTTAACCATGATTTCTACAAAGTTTACAAAAAAACCCCTAAATTTTTCTGCCTCCAAACCCAAAAGAATTTCCCTCCCACACCAAAATTTTCCCTCCATCAAAATTTCCCTCTCCCAAAATTTCCCTCCACTCCCTCCACTCCCTCTCCCACTACCAGGCGGGACCCACCACTCCCTCTCCCACTAACACGCGGGATCCCCTCCCTTCCCCGTAACCCTAGCCCCTCCATTCCCCATTCCCCACCCCGCAATCCGCCCCGCACCTCCCCGCCCCGACGAACCCTGCTCCGCGCCGCCCCGCTCCGTGCCGCGCCGCCACCCCTCCCCTGCTCCGCGCCGCCCCGCCGCCCCTCTCCCCGACGACGAATCCACCCTTCCCTCTCCCCTCGACGACGGCGGCTACATCCACGAAGGCGGCTACATCGACAGCTACAGCGATCGCCCCGGCTACGACTACATCGACAACGGTGACTACATCGGCGACGGCGGCTACATCATCCACATCATCGATGATCGACGACGGCAGGTACTTCTGCCCTCGATCTTCTAGGGTTCGGTAGATCCCCCTCCTGGTCGAACTAGGGTTAGGATTCGGTCGATCTAGGAGCTCCTGGTGGTTCTTGTTCATGTTCATCTAGGAGCTCCTGGTGATTCTAGGGTTAGGACCTCCTGGTGGTTCGTTCGATCCCCCTTTGGTAGTCCGCTTCATGGTTTAGGGTTCATGTTAATGGGGAGGAAGTGCATGATTTTATGGGATGGGGATGGATGAGGAAGTGGATGATGTTAGAGGAAGACCTCCCTCTGGTTCATCTTGCTTGTAGCACTTTGCTATCAGTAGCACTACTGGGGTTTGTAGCAGTGTTCTTCTTTTATGATATGCGCATGAAGCTTGTGTTCTTCTTTCCAGTGAACAAGAGAATGCTTAGTATTTATTGTGGTATTGGAATTCCTGGTGTGTTAAGGCAGTATGACTAGTTTTAATATATACTAGATTGGTGCTAGATAATTTTGGGTGCTGTAATATACAAGGTTGATTCTAATTATCAAAATGTCTTAACTTGTGTGCCTTCTAGTCTGTAGCCATTTTTGGTGTGTAGAGGCAGCATAATCAATAGTTGAGTATAGTTTTTTCATCTGCTTTTGTACTTCTGCAAGTATAGTTGTTTCATGCTTTACTAGTGGCAACATCTAGTTGTTTTGAAGGTCCTCATGATATACTCATCTAGCTTGCTGTCAGACTATCTAAGCATGTTGCTTGCTTACTAGTTACATGACACCAATTCACTAGGTCATGTTGCTTGCTTGCTAGCATACATGCTTAATTATGGTTTCCATCAGCAGTACTTGCTTGTATCAGTAGCACTTGGAGAAGAAGCTACTTGCTTGCTTATTACTTAGGGTTTGTATCAATAGTACTTGCTTGCTTCTCTTCAATTTCCTTCATTGCTTGCTTGTTTCTATCAGTAGCACTTTTCTTGCTTGCTTGCTTGTATTAGTAGCACTTATGCACTTTACTTGCTTCCTACTAGGGTTTGTATCAACATGTACTTGATTTTCTGTTGCATTAATGTTGGCAATGATGTGTTGGGCCCTGCATTGAGAGAGAAATCTTCTAAATTGCCTACATAAGCATGATTTCAAGGCCCAGTATTATTGTTAACACTGCTTGCTTCTTTATTCATCAACTGCTGGGAAATCAGTTGCTATGAATGCATAAGTTTACCTCCATTAGGGAAAACAGTTGAGTAATTCATTTGCTTATAGATGATTGCAGGTACATGGATAAAATTGCAAGTTAAAACATAAAAGTAATTGTTGTAAATAGTTGTTTTTGCTTATCCACCTTGATGAAGTATAATTCGTGTGCACTGTATTTGTATCCAACTATATATACTTGTAATACATGTGAGTTGTGTTCTTGTCTCTGGTACCACAATGTTAATTCACTTAGCTTGATGTAGTTTGCTTCACATATACTACAGCTAATGCATTTCTTCACATATATAGTTTGCTTCAATTTAGTTGCTTGCTAGCGTACATAGGGTTAGGGTTTGCATCAGCAGTACTACTAGCACTTTGCTTGCTTGCTTGTGTACTTTATATGAGGCACTAGCAGATTTCTTGATGTATATTACTACATCCTGCTTGATGTAGTGAAGATATTAAGAGATGCTTCATATCTTTCCAGGGTACATGCATGCTTGTTTAGTGCACTTACATGTTTGCTTAATTAATAACACTACATCACTGTATTGTTGATCCATCAAGTTTGCTTCACATGTATTACATGTATGTGCATGATGGTCCAAATGCTTTCCTTTATTTATACAAGTGCATCATTTTACTTTATCCCTGTTGTATCTGATTGTTGTTTATTCTATTTTGCAAGCACCACCTCAAGATCATCCATGGCAAGGAGGACAAGGTCAAACATGAGGCCAACCGTTGGTATGCAACTTGCTCCTTGTGGTTATACTGTCAATTTTATAAAATATGTGTCTTAATATGCTAAGTGAAATGTATTGCTGCAATCCGAATAAGCTGGCTTAATTGTGCCTGTGTGCTGTTAGTCTTCCTTACGCAAATAACTAGGATTAAATGATAATAAAATCTCATAAGATATGTTTGGCTGTCTGTCCATGCATTCCAAACATTCACCTAATAGTTACGTTTCATTTATCATGCAAAGAAGAGCCTCTCATCGAGTACGAGAAGGTTAGGGCTAGAAATATGATGAGGAACAATAGGATGTTCCAGTCCCTTGGCATCGGTGCAATAGCGTCAATGATTAGGAAAACGAATGATGTACAAGAAGGTAGAAGTGATGAGGTTCAAGATGGTAGTGGAGTTATCAATGATGACCCAGAGTACAATCCTAAGGAGGATGAAGTTATTGATGGAGAGGAAGTGGATGATGTTGTAGTGCAGAAGACTGTTAAGGTGCAAACTCTGTCTTGCTTGGAGGGTTGGGGTTCTTGTATGCTATATGTTTCCTTGTGCTCACATATTTATCTTGTGATCTAATGCTTTTTTCCGTGCTGTTTATACGAGGCACTGAAGGAATCTAGGACAAAGAGGCCTGGTGTTAAGAAGACAGTCAACAAGAAGACAATCAGCAAGAAGAAGAAGAGCTCAGAAACATCTGCTGCAATGCCTCCAGGAAGGGTGATGGCCCCACCTCCAGGACAAACAAAGAGGATCCTGGAACCTGATGAACCTGCCCCTGATAGAGTCACAAGGCAGAAAGCAAAGATGGCGACTGCGACGGACCATCAGGAAAGTCTGCTGCGCATGGACTCTGAGACCTCGGTGCAAATGGGTGATGAGTTGCCGCCCATGGATGAAGGAACCACTCTCCGCATGGATGAAAGTGGCACTGTCTGCCTCGATGAAGGAGGAACTATCTGCATAGATGAAGCAGGCACTGTCCACATAGACCTCAGCCCTGTTGCACCTTCTATTGACAGGAATGTTGTCATCAGTGAAGAAGAACAACAGCTTGTGCTTCAATCAGGCAAGTTGACCTTTGCAATGCTCTCTTTTACTAGTGCATTTTCCAAATGGAATGATCATGTATGCTTACCTGTTTAGCAGAACCATTCCTGCATTTGTCGATTTCTCTTCTAATTTATGAGTTCAATTTCATTTTCAGATGCAGTGACTACCAAGACTAGACTTAGAAAGGGCAAAGGGCTAGAGAGAATCACCAAGTCGCTTGGTAGCAAGGTGCCTATCCAAATTGCCGAAGGGATGAAGCGTCCAGAGAAGCCTCTGCAGGCAGCAAAGCTTGCTTCTGAGTGTGGACTCGTTGCAAGAAGCCATCTGCCGGTTCTTCCTCACTTCAAGCAATACAAAAAAATGCTAGTCTATTGGAGAACTACATTGGGAAAGTTGCTGTAAGCTACTTGTTTCGTAGTTAATGTGCTATCTATTTTCTGTTACACCTATGCATGATCACTAATGTTGTTCCTACCTTGTTTGCTGTCTTGGTAGGTAAATTTTGAGATGAACACGGACTTGGAGACCATCAAGACCGCGTGCAAAGATATTCTGCAGAAAAATTCAAAGAACAGACGCCATCAGATCAAGAAGAAGTATTTTGATACCGTAGCCACAAACAAAGTCAGCATCAAGTCTCCGGTGCCAGATCTGACAGACGGTGAATGGCAAGCTCTGGTGGAGATGTGGTCTACCCCAAGACACAAGGTTTGTCTCTGCTTTGTTTGCTGCTTTATGTTCTCCACATGATATGCTAGTGCTAGATCATGCTGACAGTATGCTTTTTTGTAGGAAACCTGTGTGTCGAACAAGATGAATCGAGAAAAAGTTGTGTACCATCAGAGAACTGGTTCTAGGCACTACACATCACACATTTTTGCCACTGTGAGAACTTTTCTCTAGAGACCTTACCGTTTGATCCTTGTTGAATAACATTTCTGATTCTTGCTGAAGAACATTTTGATTTTTGTTGAAAAACATTTCAGAAAGAAGAGCGTAAGGGTGAGGAGCTGTCTGTGATTGACTTGTTCAAGGCCACCCACAACAGCAAGAAGCATGGGTTTTCGGAGCCAGTCAAGACTGCTATAGTAAGTCACTCCATGCTTTGTCCAGCCAGTTCAAACTTTTGTCTAGAAACCTCAGCCCTGTTTGATTCACAGCCAGCTTTGATGCTGTTTGATGCTTTGTTGCTTTGATGCTGTTTGATTTGAAGCCAGTCAAGAACACACACTATGTTCCATGCTTTGATGCTGTTTGCTAGAGCCTAAGATAGTTCAGCAAAGATATCAGAACTTGCTGTAGCTATTTGTTGCATTTTTTATGATATGATGAAATTTGATCTGAATGTTAGTTTGATGATCGGCTCACTCGGGAAGCCATCTTATATAGAACCACCATTCTAGGCTTAATGAAGCGATCATATTGTTCCAATTGCATGTCTCCAGATCACATAAGTGTGTACACTTGCCATAATGAATCTGTTATTGGTAATATCTACGTGCAGATTCAAATAATGCTGTCAAGTTACTAGTCATCATCTTCTTCTGTTTGAGTTTGAGTAAAATATCTATGTATAGATTTTGTGTGCTGGTTTGGTTACTTCAAATAATCCATTTCGTGTGCTGGTTTGGTTTCTCTTGCTTGGTTTGGTTTGCAAAATGTGAAATACATCTGCCACTAATGCCTATTATTTTCCTCCATATGCTAGCTTGAGATGGAAAAAATGAAGGACGCGCCGGTACCAGAAGGTGAAGAGCCAAAGTTTGCTGCTGAAATTGTTGACGAAGTGCTCAAGACCGAAGTCAAGCAAAGCACATTCCTCAGGAATGTTGGGCTCCAGCCATCTAGGAACAACCCCGGCAAAGCAAGTGCTGCTGTGGCTGCTCATGTTCGTGATCTTGAGCAGAAGCTGGAGAGGTCGGAGCTTCAAGCAGAAGTGATGCAAGAAGAATTGGCGGCAATCAAGATGAAGGCGGAATAAGCTGAAGCTGCACGCGACAAGGAACTTGAGCTGTTGCGCAAGAAGTCTCAAGAGCAGGATGAGAAGTTAGCCCACTTGATGGCTCTCTTTGGAGCTAAGGTAGTTTGATGGCTGTGCAGTTTGTCTTTGAACCTGTGAAGTTATGTCGTAGTAGGTCGTGAACTTATGCAGTTTGTTGCATTTTGCACTTGTGAACCTGGTAGTGTTTTGCACTTGTGAACCTGGGAGCACTTGTGAACCTGGGATCTTGCTGTTTGAACCTAGGAGCACTTGTGAACCTGGGAGCAATATTTTCTGTGAAGTTATGTGGATCTTGCTGTTTGAACCTGGGCTTGGGCCTTTTTATGTGGTTCACTTGTGAACCTGGGCCTGTGTTTATAGTTATATGGATCTTGCTGTTTATAGTTATGCATTTTCTGAAGTTATGCAAAATATGAACTTGGGCTCTAAAAAGGCCGAGGCCCAAACAAGAATTAGACTAAAAAGGCTTGGGCCTAAAAGAAGAGTTGACAGTAAAAAAAAGTTTGTAAAAGGCTGCATCCCAGAAAATAAAAAGGCCAAGGCCCAAATTAGAACTAGACTAAAAAGGCTGTGGCCCAAAACAATAGTGGACTATAAAAAAAAATTGATCAGAAAAAGGCTCCATCCCAGAAAATAAAAGGCCCAATTATTGGGCCAGGCCCATGCAGATAAGCAAAATAAAGAGAAAAAAACATTAAATGGGCTGAATTATTGGGCTTGGCCCATGTAGACGGCCGAAATGGACCGGGCTGATTCTATTTTACGACCCTTTCATTTGGTCATAATTCTGCCACGTTAGCTTGCCACGGTGGATCTGACGTTGTGTGGGCGGATTGCTAGTGACTAAAATAATTGGTCATTAAATCTACGACCTTTTTTTTGGTCATAAACGTCTACGACCATTCCAGAAGAAAGGTCGTTAATTTCAGTTTACGACGGCCAGCTTTTGACCTTCTTTTTTTGGTCACAAATGGAAAACAATGACCATTCAGTGACCAATAGTGATGGTCACAAGTTGACGTATTTCTTGTAGTGAGGATGACCAGGTTTGACGAGAGGCTTCCCGTACCGGTATTTGTGTTTGTCCACCTCCATTGTATCAAAATGTGCATCGTCGGGCAGGTAATCTGCAGGATTGGTACCGGGCACCATCCCCGGATGATTAGCGACGATATCGCTAGACACCTTGAGCGGGGGCACGATTGGTTCGCTTGTTCGCCGAGCTGGGGAATCTTTTTCCCACTTCTTCGTTCTGCTAACCTTCGATCACTGCAAGTACTTCCCGACCGCTCCGCTTCCTGATATGTCCTTTCAATAATGCGCTCATAGTTGGTTTGCGGCGGAGACGGTGGTGGTCGCTTCAGGGCATCGAGAGTGCGCTTCGCTTTCACCGGATCTATCGTCTCCTTCGGAGGTGGAGGTTTCTTTGCAAAAAAGTCCCTCACTTGGGCACGAGAGATGTCCTCGTTTTCCTTGTCGGTCCTCTCATATGGTAACTTTTCCAGAGGCTTGAGAGATGGACCGTATCTAAATTGCCTCCCGCCTCTGCTTGTACTGCTAGCCGCCGGAGCGGCGGCATCTCTCTTCCGCCGTTGCTTACGAGGCGGAGAAGGAGGCGGAGTGCTCCGACGCGCCGGAGGAGCCGGAGCGGCGGCGTCTGTCTTCCGCCGTTGCTGACGAGTCGGAGGAGGAGGCGGACTGCTCGGACGCGCCGGAGGAGGCGAAGGAGGAGGCGGAGTGGCCTCACGCGCCGGAGAAGCCGGAGAAGGAGGCAGAGTGCCCTGATCACTCGCCGGAGGAGGAGGAGGAGGAGGCGGAGTGCCCTGACTCGCCGGAGGAGGAGGAGGAAGCTTGATGAGCTCCTTCCGCCATAGACATGGAGTCTTCAGAGCAAGACATAGCTGAGTCTCCCCTTCACCGGTAGGGTGGTCAAGCTCGAGCTCCTCAAATCCCTCCGTTATTTCATCCACCATCACAACAGCATAGCCTTGTGGAATCGGACGACAGTGAAAAGTTGTGTTGGGTTCCGGAGGTGCAACAGAGCCGACAGCCGCCTTGACTTTGAGGTTCTGCCATTGCGTCATAAGGTGGCAATGTTGAGCCTTCGATATAACATCCACGGGGTAGCTAGGAGCCGTGAAGTCAGGCTACTGAAGGAGCTCGAAGGAAGCCACGTTGCTTCTCCGCTGAGATGGCGGGGTAGTTTCTGGGGTAGCTCCGGCAGGTCGCTGGCTGTCAACTGCTTGTTCCTCTAGCTTTCGTACCCTTTCATTCAGCTTCTGCAGTTCACTCAGCTCCTGTTTCCTCTTCCTCTCCCGGGTTTTGTAACCTCCTACGCCGGGAGACCCAACCTTCCACGCAACGGAGCCTGCCGTGCCTCGTGTTTGTCTTGGGTGCTCAGGATTCCTGAGGGCCTGTGTGAGCTTGTCGTTCTCTCTGTTAGGAACGAACGTCCCTTGCTGCGCTGCGGCGATATACTTCTGAAGCTTCTTCACCGGTATTTCAAGTTGCTCGTCCGTCCAAACGCACTTCCCTGTTTCAGGGTCCAAGGTTCCCCCAACCCCGAAGAACCAAGTCCTTGAACGGTCTGGCCAGTGCAATGTCTCTGGTTCGACGTCTTTATCAAGCAGGTCATTCTCAGCCTTGTCCCACAACGGCCGGGCTTTGAGGTAGCCACCTGACCCCGTGCGATGGTGATGCTCCTTCTTTGCAGCATTTAACTTGTTTGTCGCTGACATCTTCTTACTCTTCTCCGATGTCTTGTAGGCCACAAATGCGGGCCAGTGATCTCTTATCTTCTCAAATTGGCCAGTGAATTCTGGAGTCTTCCCTTTGTCGACAAACATTGATTTCAACTCATTCTTCCACCTCCTGAATAGATCTGCCATCTTCTTAAGAGCTTGAGCCTTGACCAATGGCTCTATAACTGGTTATCCGGATCCTCCTCTGGCAGTAGGGTGAAATTTGCCTTCAGCGCGGTCCAAAGATCATCTTTCTGTCTATCGTTGACATAAGACACTTGAGGGTCTTCCTTCTTACGCTGATTCCATTGGTGGATGCTGATCGGGATCATGTCCCTAACAAGAACCCCGCACTGAGCAGAAAATGCTTCCTTGGTCCGGCTGGGTTCAATCGGTTGGCCATCGCCCTTGATTGCTGTCATCGTGAACCTTTCATCCTGGCGCAACCTTTTCTTTGGGCCTCGTCTCGTTACCGAAGTTTGGCTCAATCCGGAGGGCTAGAAAAGAAGAAAGAAGAGAGTTAATATGTGTACATACATGCAAAACAATTAATGCATCAATTAGCTAGTCAGCACAGGCTTAATTAATATATATACCTCGCCGGACTGTGCAACAGCTCCTTCCTCCGTTCGGTCACCGGAGCCGTCATCACGGTCTCCTTCTTCCACCGGCATTCGGTCATCGGAGCCATCATGATCATGTCCTTCCACCTCCATTGTTCGATCACCGGAGCCTGCTTCACCCTCTCCTTCCAGACCATCGGTGTCGTTGAGATACGACATGACATCACCTCCTCCGCGGATGATGTCCCCCAACAACTCTTCTTCTTCGAAGTCTCTTTGATGATCCATAGTTTCTGCAAACATGGCAATTAATATACAAACATGAGAGATGGAAATATTAGTGGCAAACGTAGACCTAGCTAGCTCGACGCTTATACTGTTTGGGGTGGCCCTCGACAATGCTTCTAGGGTTTGGGCCAGACCGCCTCTCTCATGAATGTCCGACGTCCGGACCGACAAGGGATTTAACAAAAAGGCGCCATTCTCGATGTGCAGAAAATGGTCCATATTTTTCCTGATCTCATCTACCCTTCTAAATGTCACGTTGTCTAGTGTCAAAGGATTCAAGAAAACCATGGCTTCATCATTAGCCGGAAGTAACAGGCGCATGATGGTATGAAGCTCTTCAAAATTATTTTGGAACGGAGTCCCGGATAGGATAATTAGTTTTTTGGTACGAAGTTCAGCAAGAGCCTTCCGAATATCGCTATTTGGAAGGCCTTTACTGAAATTCGTACCAAAAAGCGAATTAGTCTATCCGGAACTCCGTTCCAAAACAACTTTGAAGAGCTTCGTAGCATCATACGCCTGTTACTTTCGGCTAATGATGAAGCCATGGATTTCTTCAATACTTTGATAGACAACGTGACATATAGAATAATATATATATAGATGAGATCAGAAAAAAATTGGATCAACTTGTGCACATCCATAATGGGGGCATTCTTGATAAATCTATATATGTCAAAATTCAAACTTTGACATATGATCAAACTTTGACATATGATCAAATGTTGCATATGTCAAAATTCAAACTTTGACATATGATCAAACTTTGATATATGATCAAATGTTGCATATGTCAAAATTCAAACTTTGACATATGATCAAACTTTGATATATGTCCACCGCGATATAAAATGATACATAGACTTGTTCGGGCGAGAGGGGGTTGATCGACGTCCCCCCTCATGTCAAAGTTACCGGAGTTATCTTCTAGTGGTTTGGGTGGCCTCGAGAGTTTGTCGGGTAGGGGCGGGAGGGGGTAGGAGATCGACAACACTTTTTTTTCTAGGGTTTGGGTGGCCTCGAGGGTTGGTCGCCCGGTATATCGAGAGGGGGGCGAACATTTTACCTTAGTAACTTAGAAAAAAAATGTTATCGGGGAGGGGGTATATCGACCCCCCCTCATGTCGAAGTTATCGGGAAGGGGCTTATATCGACAACGACATACATATAGCACATATATAAAAAAAATTCTATGAACATCCAACATACATATAGCCACCTACATAATATGGCTATGAAAAAAAATTCATCATATAAAAAATGTTATCGGGGGGGGGGGGGGGGGGGGTATATCGACCCCCCCCCTCATGTCGAAGTTATCGGGGAGGGGCTATATCGACAACGACATATACATATAGCCCACTACATTTAAAAAAAATTCTATGAACATCCATATATACATACATATAACACATCATATATATGGCTATGAAAAATGCTATGAAAAAAATTCATCATATAAAAAAAATGCTATGAACAAAACAATTAATACATATATGAACAAAACAATTTTATGAACATCCATACATACATAGCCACATACATATATATATATATATACATTATATATGAACAAAACAATTTTCATCATATAAAAAATATCAACATATATAAAAAAACGCAGAGCCGGGGCAGCGGCTCACACGGTGGGGGCGCGCGCGGCCGGGCGCGCTCGGGGGCGGGGCAGCAGGCTGGCGGGGGCAAGGGCGCGGGGTCGGGGACGACGACGGCGATGATGGGGGCGGGCCGGGGCACAGGGGCGCGCGCGGCCGGTGAGGGTACGTCGGCGAGGGCGTCGGCGAGGGCTCGGGGAGGAGAGCGCGTCGGCGAGGGCGAGGGCGCGGTCCGGCAGCCTGGCGGCGTCGTGCTGTTCGGCGCGGCGTCGGGGGTGGGGGGAAGATGAACTGGGACTGAAAATTTCTAAGTGCTACCTTATATAGCAGAGCATTGGTCCTGGTTCGTGGCACCAACCGGGACCAAATCCTCCCTTTAGTCCCGGTTGGTGCCACGAACCGGGACCAAAGGTCAGTTTTCAGCAGCCCAAAGGGTGGGAAACAGGGACCTTTGGTCCCGGTTGGTGGCACCAACCGGGACTAAAGGGGGGCATTGGTCCCAGTTGGTGCCACAAGCCGGGACCAAAGGTGAGCATTGGTCCCGGTTCATGGCACCAACCGGGATCAATGGGCTTGCACAGCGGCGTGGTGGTGGGAGTGTAGTACCACCTCGCTAGTTGAGAGCGCCCCGCACTGGTTTATAAGCTCGACTGCCTCATCCCTATTGAACTCCTCTGAACTGCAGGCCTATGTGCCTAATCAGACACTACTATGCCTGTGGGCCTGCTGGGCCTTCTGCGGGCCTGAATCCTGGCCCAACTAGCTGGGTTTCTAGTCGTATTCAGGCCGTGGTGGCCCAGTAGGTGGCATTTTTTTCTGTTTTCTTTTTTGCTTTATTTTTTTTTTGCTTTTTTTTTGCAGTTTTCCAGTGATTCTTTTTGCTATTAGGTCACAAAAATTATAGACTTTCTGTTAGTGCCATTAAATTTCAAATTTGACTAGTTTAAATTTGAATTCTTTTAAATTTTTCTGTGAATCACTAGTTTGTGAATAACTACACTATAAAAATAGATTTTTGAGTGATTCTTTTTCCTGCTATTTAATATTATTGTTTTTTATCATTATAATAAATTTGGTAATTTTTAGGTTATTTTAAATGTCTGTTTTAATCAAGAACAGATTTTGTTATTTTAGTTTGCTATTAAAGTTTCTAACAAAAAATTTCTTTATGAAAATTCATTTTGCCATTAATGTTTTGAACAGAAAATACTTTGATAATTTTAGTTGCATAAATTTTATATAATTTTATTTTAAATAATACTAGAGGTTTATAAAAGCTTTTTAGTTGATTCCTTTTGCTATTAGAGTTTTATAAAAGCTTTTTAGTTGATTCTTTTTGCTATTGAAGAATATTATAGTTTTGTTTTAGTTGATCATAACAGAATATTTTAATTGATTATTTTAAGTTCATTCTTTTTGCTATTAGTTCATTCTTTTTGCGCTAAACGACCCTGAAATTGAAAAGTACTACAAATGAACTCTGAAAAGGTTGAAAGTTCGCATGGTATCATCATTTCACCCACATAGCATGTGCTAAAAAGTTGAGAGGGTTACGGTAAAAACTGGATGCACTTCGTGTACAAAACGGGTAATCTCTTTCAAAGTATCAGGGTTTCAAACGAAAACTCGTCTGTTACAGAGGGATTTCATTTTTTTGAACTTATTTGAACTCCAGACTTTTTGTGTGTTCAAAATGCACCATTCAAAGCCACATCATCAATTTTCAACCCTTTCTGACTTCATTTGTTATTTTTCATGCATTTACTGATTTTTTTGAGCTATATGACCCTGAAATTGAAAAGCACTTCAAATGAACTCTGAAAAGGTTGAAAGTTGGCATGGTATCATCATTTCACCCACATATCATGTGCTAAAAAGTTGAGAGGGTTACGGCAAAAACTGGATGCACTTCGTGTACAAAACGGACAATCTCTTTCGAAGTATCAGGGTTTCATACGGAAACTCGTCTGTTACAAAGGGATTTCATTTTTTTGAACTTATTTGAACTCCAGACTTTTTGTGTGTTCAAAATGCACCATTCAAAGCCACATCATCAATTTTCAACCCTTTCTGACTTCATTTGTTATTTTTCATGCATTTACTGATTTTTTTGAGCTATATGACCCTGAAATTGAAAAGCACTTCAAATGAACTCTGAAGAGGTTGAAAATTGCATGGTATCATCATTTCACCCACATAGCATGTGCTAAAAAGTTGAGAGGGTTACGGCAAAAACTGGATGCACTTCGTGTACAAAACGGACAATCTGTTTTGAAGTATCAAGGTTTTCGGAAACTCGTCTGTTACAAAAGGCATTTCATTTATTCACATGTAACTGCAGTGATATTCTAGATCAAAGGCATCATCATAATAGTTGTGGAGAGAAAGTCTTCACTTTTTCTTCGCTTGTGTCCTTTGCTTATTGCGTCGTAACCATGGATATTCTTCATCGCTTAACAGGGTGCTTGGGTCAGCCTTGACTTTGAAGGGAGGAATTTCAAGAAACTTTTCATAATCTTCAGACATGTCTGTCTTGCCCTCCAATCCCACGATGTCTCTTTTTCATGAAAGAACTATGTGGCGCTTTGGCTCATCGTATGATGTATTCGCTTCCTTATCTTTTCTTTTTCTCGGTTTGGTAGACATGTCCTTCACATAGAAAACCTGCACCACATCATTGGCTAAGACGAATGGTTCGTCTGTGTACCCAAGATTGTTCAGATCCACTGTTGTCATTCCGTACTGTGGGCCTACCTGTACCCTGCCTCCTGACATATTGACCCATTTGCACTTAAACAAAGGGACCTTAAAATCATGTCCGTAGTCAAGTTCCCATATGTCCACTATGTAACCATAATATGTGTCCTTTCCCCTCTTGGTTGCTGCATCAAAGCGGACACCGCTGTTTTGGTTGGTGCTCTTTTGATCTTGGGCGATCGTGTAAAATGTATTCCCATTTATCTCGTATCCTTTGTAAGTCAATACAGTCGAAGATGGTCCCCTGGACAACGAGTACAGCTCATCAGAAACAGTGTTGTCACCTCTGAGACGTGTTTCCAACCAACTTCTGAAAGTCCTGATGTGTTCACATGTAATCCAGTCGTCACACTCCTCCGGATGTTTGGAGCGCAGAATGTTCTTGTGTTCATCGACATACGGGGTCACCAAGGTAGAGTTCTGTAGAACTGTGTAGTGTGCTTGAGACCAAGAATGCCCGTCCCTACATATTATTGAGTCCCCTCCTAGCGTGCCTTTTCCAGTCAGTCTCCCCTCATACCACGATTGAGGGAGACCAATCTTCTTAAGGCCAGGAATGAAGTCAACACAAAACCCAATGACATCCTCTGTTTGATGGCCCATGGGGACATATTTCTTTAGGACTCCCATGAACCTCTCAAAGGGGAACATATTGTGTAGAAATACAGGGCCCAGAATGACAATCTCGTCAACTAGATGAACTAGGACGTGCGTCATGATATTGAAGAAGGATGGTGGGAACACCAGCTCGAAACTGACAAGACATTGCGCCACATCACTCCTTAGCCTTGGTAGGATTTGTGGATCGATCATCTTCTGAGAGATTGCATTGAGGAATGCACATAGCTTCACAATGGCTAATCGAACGTTTTCTGGTAGAAGCCCCCTCAATGCAACCGAGAGCAGTTGCGTCATAATCACGTGGCAGTCATGAGACTTTAGGTTCTGGAACTTTTTCTCTGCCATATTTATTATTCCCTTTATATTCGACGAGAAGCCAGACGGGACCTTCATACTAAGCAGGCATTCAAAGAAGATTTCCTTCTCTTCTTTGGTAAGAGCGTAGCTGGCAGGACCTTCATACTGCTTTGGAGGCATGCCGTCTTTTTCGTGCAAATGTTGCAGGTCCTCCCGTGCCTCCGGTGTATCTTTTGTCTTCCCATACACGCCCAAGAAGCCTAGCAGGTTCACGCAAAGGTTCTTTGTCACGTGCATCACGTCGATTGAAGAGCGGACCTCTAGGTCTTTCCAGTAGGGTAGGTCCCAAAATATAGATTTCTTCTTCCACATGGGTGCGCGTCCCTCAGCATCATTCGGAACAGATAGTCCGTCGGGACCCTTTCCAAAGATTACGTGTAAACCATTGACCATAGCAAGTACGTGATCACCGGTACGCATGGCGGGCTTCTTCCAGTGATCTGCCTCGCCTTTGAAATGCTTGCCTTTCTTTCGACATTGATGGTTGGTCGGAAGAAATCGACGATGCCCTAGGTACACATTCTTCCTGCATTTGTCCAGGTATATACTTTCGGTGTCAGCTAAACAGTGCGTGCATGCGTGGTATCCCTTGTTTGTCTGTCCTGAAAGATTACTGAGAGTAGGCCAATCATTGATGGTTACAAACAGCAACGCATGCAGGTCAAATTCCTCCTGTCTGTGCTCATCCACACACATACACCGTTTCCATTCCACAGCTGTAAAAGTTCTTCAACTAATGGCCTTAGGTACACATCAATGTCGTTGCCGGGTTGCTTAGGGCCTTGGATGAGTACTGGCATCATAATGAACTTCCGCTTCATGCACAGCCAAGGAGGAAGGTTATAGATACATAGAGTCACGGGCCAGGTGCTGTGATTGCTGCTCTGCTCCCCAAAAGGATTAATGCCATCCGCGCTTAAACCAAACCATATGTTCCTTGCGTCACCTGCAAACTCCTTCCTGTACTTTCTCTCGATTTTTCTCCACTGCGACCCGTCAGCGGGTGTTCTCAACTTCCCGTCTTTCTTACGGTCCTCTCTGTGCCATCGCATCAACTTGGCATGCTCTTTGTTTCTGAACAGATGTTTCAACCATGGTATTATAGGAGCATACCACATCACCTTTGCAGGAACCCTCTTCCTGGGGGGCTCACCGTCAACATCACCAGGGTCATCTCGTCTGATCTTATACCGCAATGCACCGCATACCGAGCATGCGTTCAAATCCTCGTACGCACCGCGGTAGAGGATGCAGTCATTAGGGCATGCATGTATCTTCTGCACCTCCAATCCTAGAGGGCATACGACCTTCTTTGCTGCGTACGTACTGTCGGGCAATTCATTATCCTTTGGAAGCTTCTTCTTCAATATTTTCAGTAGCTTCTCAAATCCTTTGTCAGGCACAACATTCTCTGCCTTCCACTGCAGCAATTCCAGTACGGTACCGAGCTTTGTGTTGCCATCTTCACAATTGGGGTACAACCCTTTTTGTGATCCTCTAACATGCGAGTGAACTTCAGCTTCTCCTTTTCACTTTCGCACTGTCTCTTTGCATTAACAATGACCCGGCGGAGATCATCATCGGGCACATTGTCTGGTTCCTCTTGATCTTCAGCTTCCCCCGTTGGAGCATCACCGTATTCAGGGGGCACATAGTTGTCATCATCCTCTTCTTCTTCGATGTCTTCCATCATAACCCCTCTTTCTCCGTGCTTGGTCCAAACATTATAGTGTGGCATGAAACCCTTATAAAGCAGGTGGGTGTGAAGGATTTTCCGGTCAGAGTAAGACTTCGTATTCCCACATATAGGGCATGGACAACACATAAAACCATTCTGCACGCCCTTAATGTACTCGGAGGTGCGTCTGTCACCGTACATCCATTGCCGGTTCATCTGCGTGCATTATATATAATTAAGTGTGTCAAAAACCATTACAGAACATCATGAATAGATAACTGACCAAATTAATAGAAGTTCATCATCACATTAAAACTAAAGTACATACATGGTTCTCATTGAACAACATATAGCTCTCCAGAGCATCTAATTAAACCATACATTGAAACTATGTAAAACATTTCAATGCAACAACAAATGCGATCATAATCGCAACCAAGGTAACAATTGATCCAACGGCATAATGATACCAAGCCTCGGTATGAATGGCATATTTTCTATACTTTCTAATCTTGAAGCGCATTGCATCCATCTTGATCTTGTGATCATCGACGACATCCGCAACATGCAACTCCAATATCATCTTCTCCTCCTCAATTTTTTTCAATCTTTCCTTCAAGTAATTGTTTTCTTCTTCAACTAAATTTAACCTCTCGACAATAGGGTCGGTTGGAATTTCTGGTTCACATACCTCCTAGATAAAAAAATCTATGTCACGTTGGTCGGCATAATTGTCATAAACAATAAATGAACCAAATAGTTATAAAATATAATATATACCACATCCGAATCATAGATAGGACGAGGGCCGACGGGGGCGGATACCAAAACCATCGCACTATATAATAACAAACAATAATAAAAGTAAGAAAATTATACAAGTATCTATCTAAATCATACAAGTAAGAATTTTTCTCTTTTAGAAAGAAGTTAAGAACAAGAGGCTCACCACGGTGGTGCCGGCGACGAGATCGGCGCGAGCGATCGACGGTGGTGAAGACGGGGATGGGACGTGATGGACCACTAAACCTAGACAAATCTTGAGGAAAATGGAGCTTGGAGGTCGAGCTTGGAGAGAAGAAAGCTTAAGTAGTGTGGCTCGGGCATTTCATCGAACACCTCATGTGCATAGGAGGTGAGCTAGTGCACCACAAAGCCCTCCCCTAGCCGGCTAGAAAAAACAGAGAAGTGGAGTGCTCTGCTTGCGGGCGAGGGGGTATATATAGGCACCTCATTGGTCCCAGTTGGTGGCTGGAACCGGGACTAAAGGACCTCCTTTGGTCCCGGTTCCAGCCATGAACCGGGACCAATGGATGTGGGCCAGGAGCGAGGCCCATTGGTCCCGATTCGTGTCTGGAACCAGGACCAAAGGGTCCAGACGAACCGGGACCAATGCCCCACGAGGCCCGGCCGGCCCCCTGGGCGCACAAACCGAGACGTATGCCCCCATGGGTCCTGGTTCGTTACTGAACCGGGACTAATGGGTTGGCCAGGCCTGGACCAAAGCCCTGTTTTCTACTAGTGTGATGCCATCGAAAGAGTGAAGAAAATGGTGTATGGAGGAGATGGGGAGCACCGGAGTGGTGTGATTCTTGCCCGATGGCTAGCCTCATTTAAATAAAGGGCGGCGGGAGGAGCTTGCCCAACGTTGCGTTTAATGCCGGCCCGCTCATGAACAGACGTGCAGCCGGAGTAGGTTTCTCGGTCTCCACATGGGTTTAATGTCGGCGTTTGAATGCGGCGAGGAGGTGTGTTCAGCTGGGCGTGCAGCGGGGGCGCCCTTGGCCGATGCGGCGCTTGAATGGCGGAGGCCGTGAGAGGTCGCGTTCGCTCTGAGCCGTCTTGAATGTGGAGCGGCACGCTCTACAACGACATGAATATGGGCAGCTGGCAATGGGCGGGAAGCGCGTGGGGGAAGGGGGGGTTGGTGGGCCAGGACGGTCAGAAGCGGCGTGACAGGGGTCCAGACTCCCGCAAACCTCCCCACGTTTGTCTCCGGTTTGTGGGAGAAATCGCGTCCGGACCATGCCGTAGTCCGCTACAGGACCGTGTTGGATGGTTTTCACGGTCCGGACGGTTGCGGGAGGTTTGTTGGTCGGTGTTGGAGATGCCCTAAAAGGGCGTGAACTTCGCTGGAATTGACATTTTGGGAGAAATTTTCTGTACAAAACCAATTTCATATTATACAGTACTTTTATCTGACGAAACTGAACTACAATTGTCCTCAAAAAATAAAAATGCGGGACGAGTGAACGAACAAGGCCAGCACCACATTGTCAGTCTGGGCCCAATTCAATGGTACGTACGAGTAGTAAAACAAATGAAGCCCACTCCGCCCCCCGTCGAGTGGTTCCTCTGGCTAAAGCTAGGTCTCTGAGATTGGGATTTAAATCATAATCGTTTCATGTGACAGTACTCTGTAGTCATACATATGATCTGGAAAAGGACGTTTCCCTCTTGTTAGGGTTTTCTCCTCCCGGTGGTGATCTCACCGCCATCGAGCCGATCTTGCTCCCCTACCGCCGTGTTCTCTCTGATCCCTCTAAAGAGTCAGGGGTGCGCGAGCGCCCCGCTCCTAGTTGGGACGGGGGGTCGAGGGGTTAGGGTTCCACCAAAGAAACCCCAATCTAGCTTGTCTGCTCGGGTTAGAGATCTAATGGCTTCTGAAGGGACATCAAGCTCAGCGGGAATCGGCAATGTCGAGCAGTTGATGAAGGAGTTGGGGCTGAAGGAGGATGATCTGGACGATGTGGTCTTTGATGAAGTTGAGGCGCCACCAGAGAAACCTAGATGAACTGTTCTTGCGAAGGTCAATACTCCCAAGACCTATAGCCAAACCTGGTTTTACAGGAACATGCGATCGGCATGGGATGCTGCACAGGAGGTGAAGTTCAAGCCTCTGGAGAACAATTTATGTACTGTCCAATTTTCATGTTTGGGTGATTGGGAGAGGGTGATGAACGATGGTCCCTGGAACTTCAGAGGAGATGCAGTAATGCTCATGCCATATGATGGGATCACACAACCTTTTGCCATCAAGCTTGAAACAATCGACATATGGATCCAAATCCATGATGTGCCGGACTTATATGCCCATCTTGATACTCCACTTGCTGCAAAGGTGGAGGAGGTTTTGTTCTCTGAACCACCATCACATGACTTTGTGGGAAATTTCTACCGGGTCTGGGTCCGGCTCAACATGCTTAAACCACTAAAGAATGCGATGTCCATGATCAGGGAGGGAAAGAGGCAAATCTATAGGGTCAAATATGAACGACTCCCAGATTGGTGTGCAGTTTGTGGCATGCTAGGTCACCAGTTCAAGGAACATGGTAGTGGAATACATCCTCCATCAGCCTTGGTGTTTAAAGACCTCCGAGCAAGCTGGTTTATGCGCAGTGGTCGTGGTCCAGGTGAAGGCCGTGGCCGCCGGGGTGGAAGACGGGGAGGCCGCGATCTGGTGGCCGATCTGGTCGCCAGGATGTGAGTGCCAACAACATGACAGAGAACTATAACATGGGAGGTCCAGAGAGGGAAGTCGACCCAGGAGCAGCTGTCAATGATGTCGAGATGGACGAGGCTAGCAGAAAGAGGTTCGCGGGAAGGGAACTAGGGGCCAACAAGCAATCACTAGCTAGTATAGAGGCTACACAAAAGTCCGACAACCAACTCGCTATTGTGCCCATCAGAAGTGTTACTAGTCCTCCGCTAGTAAGAGAACAGAAGCGAACCAAGACAGGTGATGAGCACGGCGATGGAACCTACTCAGTAGTTAAAAATTTGGTGGGCTCCTTTGAGGAGCGCCGCCGGGCCCAATGAATGCACTATGTTGGAACTGTCACGGAGCGGGTAAACCTGCGGCAGTTCGAGAGCTTCGCGACTTCGCGAAGAAGTTTACCCCTACCCTCCTATCTATTGTTGAGACACAAATAGAAGGGAATAGGGTAGAAGCTTTAGCTAGTTCTATAGGCTATGATAATTCGTATGCAGTTGATAGTCAAGGCCGGAGTGGTGGCATTGGACTTTTTTGGAATAATGAAATAAAAATCAAAATTCTTGGTTACTCGGTTTATCATCTTGTTGTTTCTGTGGAGGAACAAGGGGAGGACAAGTGGAGGATGACATGCATTTATGGTGAAGCTCAAACTCACCTCCGCCACCAAACTTGGACAGTGCTGAAAAACATAAGTACTTTAAGCACGCTTTTGTGGCTCTGTATTGGTGATTTCAATGAAGTCCTACGTCCAAACGAGCACGAGGGAGTTGGACAACGTAGCAATGCTCAGATCCAAGCATTCAGAGACACCACAGACATTTGCATGTTACTGGATTTGGGCTATAAAGGACAGTTTTGGACATTCGAGAAGAGGGTGGCCGGTGGTACTTACACCTGGTGTAGGCTGGACAGGGCCTTGGTTAATTCTGATTGGTTGGCGAGGTTTCCTTTGGCCTCTATTACTCATGAAACAGCAGTCACATCGGACCATCTAGCTTTGTTACTTGACTTCGGCTGTGCCAAAACTGAAAGAAAAAAGAAAGAGTTCAAATACGAGACGATGTGGGAGACGCATGAGGGTTTAAATGAGGTGATGTGGGAGACGCCATGCTCCACCATGGAAGAGATCAGAGAAAAGCTTGAAAACCTACCAAGAGGTCTGGGAAGGTGGAGCAATGACACTTTTGGTAGTGTGCGAAAAGAAATCAATTTTTTAAAGAAGGATCTTGAAGAGCTAAGGGGTGATCCTCTTCGAACAGGACCTTCACATGCAGAGCTCAAAATAAATGAGCGTTTGATTGAGCTGTATCATCGGGAGGAAATCATGTGGCGCCAGCGGGCAAGGATCGACTGGTTGTCGGCAGGGGATAAAAACACAAAGTTTTTTCACTTACGAGCGAGTCTAAGGCGAAAAAAGAATATGATCAAAGCACTACAAAATTCCCTTAGTGCTATAGTAGTAGACCCGGATGAGATGAGAAGTTTGGCAAGTGATTTCTATCAAACGCTGTACACAACCGAGGGTGTGCAGGGCATCGAGGAAGTGCTGAATCATGTTCCAAGGAAGGTTTCAGAGGAGATGAATGCAATGTTGAATGCGGAATACACGAAGGAGGAGGTGAAAAAAGCCTTGTTCCAAATGTTCCCCACTAAGGCTCCGGGGCCGGATGGCTATCCGGCGCATTTTTATCAACGCCATTGGGACATCTGCGGTGACGATGTAACAAGGGCAGTGTGTAACACCCCTATGTAATAAGCACTGTGACACTCTGCTAATATGCCAAATCATCCTCATTTGCAGTGCCTAGTCATAGTAGTTATTCAAAACAATTCAAATACTTCTCTGAAAATCAACTCAAATTCAAAGTGCAAAATAAAGTTGCTCAAAACTTGCTAGAAAAATGTTCATCATATGACAAAAATTCCATAACCATTACTTGTTAAGGAACACAACATCACTAATGTGCAAGATGAGCATTAGCACCCATAACAGCACCACTTCAGCATTTTTAAATGCTATCCTAATTATGAAAAATTCAAGTGAAATCATTTGGCCTTCTAACTTTTCATGGCAGTGCATATTATGGTATTGCATTTATGTGGCTAAGTCATATATTTTGCAAAATTCATATGGACTTAGAAATAAAATGTAACAGAAAAGAATAAAAGAAAACAGAAAAATAAAAAGAAAAGAGGCACTATGCACTGGGCCTAAGTGCACAGTGCCCCGTAGCCAGCCCAACCGACCCATTTCCCTCTCTCTCCATCATGGTGTCATCGCGCCAGGGAGGCGTCGACAGCGCGACGCCCACCGACGGCCACCGACGTGGGGGGGGGGGGATAAGGACGAGCCCCGTCCATCTCCCCTGGTCGCTGCGCCACTCGTCTCCCTCCCTCGCACGCTCACACGCTCGCTCCCCTCTTCTTCCCCTTCGCCCGAACGCCATCGCCGCCGCGGCTCCGTCGATTCCCCGGCCATCAGCGGCCCCGCGACCGCTGACTGCGTCCGCAAGCTCCACCAGCGTCTTCCCCTTCCCTTGGTGCGTTCGGTTGGAGTCGGGGAACCCCGTAGCTGCCGCGTCGTCATCGTCCTCTTCTCCGGCCGCCGCGGAACTCCGGCGACCTCCCTCGACTGCTGCTGCTACTAAACTGAGCACCGGCCTTCGTGAGCGCCTACGTGAGCGTCTCTCTCTCTCCTCTCCCCCTCCATTTGCGAGCTGCTGCCCCATAGCTAGCCGCCACCGACGCCACGCACTGCCGTCCACCATTGCCGGCGTGCAGCTCGAAGCGCAGCCGCCTGAGCCCTGCTGTCTTGTCCATCATGCTCCTGGCACGCCCAGGAGGACGCCCAGCCACTTAGCTTGCGTGCTAGCCAAACCGCACGTCGAGCACCCCGAATCCCGACTCTGGCTGCCGCCAGACCTCGTCATCCAGCCAATTTTAGTCATCCCCGAGCCCTCGTTTCGGCTCAGCTCGACGCTGCGTAGTGCACCTGTTCGAATGCCGCAGAAATCACGCAAAATGCCCCACTGTGGCGAAGATCCGAGCCCCTCCGGCGAGTTCACCGCCGCGGGAGGCTCGCCGGAGCATTTCCGGCACCAGCGTCCAACTTGGACTGACCGGTGGGCCACCCTGAGCCACTGGCAACTGGGTCCCACGGACCCAGCTGACCAGTTGACCAGGTCAACAAGCTGATGTGGCGCCCACTGCCACTGACGTGTGGGTCCCCGTGTCAGCACTTTAGTTAGCGACTAATTGCACTTAATTAAGTTAAACCACTAATTAGCTAAGACACTGACAGATGGGCCCCACCTAGTTAATTAACTCTGCTAGTTTAAATTAACTCACTGTTATACCCACAGAGGCTGACAGGTGGGCCACACCTATCAGTTTGACCACTCAGCAGCTCAGTTGACTGGCTGACGCAGTGCTGACGCCAGGATGACATCATAATTCATTTCTGATGAATTTAGTAATTAAAACAATTTCAGAATATTGATTAAACTTTGAAATTCAATAGAAAATAAACCGTAGCTCGGATCGAAAAACTTTATACATGAAAGTTGCTCAGAACGATGAGACGAAGCTGACCGTGCCGTCTGTTTCCATGTCGGGACCCTCTACGAAGGTGAACCCGCAACTTTTAGCCTGTTTTCGGTAGATGAATAGTGCACATATACCGGTTAATAATTCCAACTTAAATCCTAAAATAACTAATATGGCTTAGACATGCTTTTAGGCAACCCTGCACTGCACATTAGCATAGCAAGCTCTGTGTTACCTTGTCTGCCTTGTATTTATCTGTTTCCTCCCCCTCTTTTCTCTCGATAGAGCCCGGTACTGACGCAGCTCCAGAGATTGACGACCCCTGACGACCTTGCCTTTGCCGCCGGGCAACCAGGCAGGCCCCCCTTTTGATCATCCCGATATCGCCCATTCTATTATCTCATGCTTGCATTTGATTTTGCTACTATAATTGATTGCTCCTAATTCTGATGCATAGCCTGCTTTTGTAACCTGCTTATTGTTACCTTACCTGCCTATTTCAAACTGCTTAGTATAGGCTGGCTAGAGACCCACCAGTGACCCCCCACTTGTCCCTACTACCCCGCTGGATTATCAGAAGACCCAATCAACGGGATCGAAGACCAGGCCCCAGCACCGCACTTCACCCCCTTAGTTGTACGACACTACTGGGTTACTATCGAGTGCCGAGGGTGATACCTCGTCAGCACTTCTGATGTTAACCTTGTAGGTTAGTTCATCGGTTATGGTCATCGAGGGTGATTCCTCCTTCTCCACTCCCGATAACGACACTGTCGTGCTACTCCTCAAGAGTGGACCTCGAGGGTGATTCCTCCTTCGTTCACCTTGACGATAACATCAGGTGGAATTCCGTCGAGGGTGATTCCTCAGGGTTCCCTTGGTGTTAGACACACGGTTACTATGGTTACTATGACTTTACAACTGATACTTGGAAAGGCGGGTCGACCCTGAGGGGTACCCGCGAATGATGGGATGTCGGGTTGACCTGGAGGTTACCCGTGAGACGAATACGAGGCGTGCCCGGGCATTCTTAGCCCTTGCCACAAGTCCTCGAGACAGGGCGACGGGGTCACATCGATCATGAGTCTCTGCTCATTACCACAAGCCCCTAATCCACTAACGATTTGGATATTTGATCCGAGCCGGCCTTTGGCCGGATAGCACTAACCATCACGTGGGCAGAGTTATGGGCACTCTGCATCGTAGCATCAGCCGAAAGCTCTGTCAGACGTCCTGTTCAGCCTGGAGGCCGGGCTGGGCCGGCACCATCCTGCAGTGGTGGAGTCTGGTTCGCCCTGCACGCAACGACCCGGAGGGCGAGGGGCGATGGCCCAAGACCCCCTTGCGCTTAGGAGGTAGACCGAGGGGGACCTCTCTGCTGAGCTGTAGGTAGGGTTGCGGTGTATCGTTTGGCCGAGGCCGGGCATGACCCAGAAAAGTGTGTCCAGTCGGAGTTAAGCGAGCGTGGTGGGTAAGTTGATGCACCCCTGCAGGGAAGAACTAATCTATTGATAGCCTGTCCTACGGTAAAGGACACTCGGAGTTGTATCCCGATCGATACAACTAGAACTTGAGATGATACCTGGATATGTGGCTCCGGGATCGCTTTCTCGCAGGGAATCGAGGAAGGATCCCTGGGCGAGACTGTTACTTGACACAACCACTACTATATTATACTGTGCTGATCTACTCTCTTCTATTGCTGCAAGACCGCTGAAGATGCTAGTCTTCGATAGGACTAGGCTTTCCCCTCTATTCTGGCATTTCTGCAGCCCAGTCCACATATACAGCCTTCCTTTGATAATGTTGCATATGTAATGTAGATCTTTGCTTGCTGAGTACTTCGGATGAGTACTCACGGTTGCTTTGCTTTCTTTTTCTCCCCATATCCATTTGGTGCAACCAGATGACGGAGCCCCTGAGACAGCTGCCCCCGCCGATGATCGCTACTACCACCTCGAGGGTGGTTACTTCTACGAGCTGGCCGACGACCTGGAGTAGGATCGGAGGGTCCCAGGCAGGAGGTCTACGCCTTTCGATCGTAGCTTTTATTTTGCGCCGCCTTTCTTAAGGCTTCTCTATTTTATCTTTTATGTCTGTACTCAGATATCTGACGCTTTCGCTGTTGCTTGTTTGGCATCAAGCTTATGTATTCGAGCCCTCGAGGCTCTGGCTTGTAATATAATGCTTGTATGCCTTTATTTATGTTTTAGAGTTGTGTTATGATATCTTCAAGTGAGTCCTTAGGCTTGATCGTGTACATTTGCGTGTATGATTAGTGCATGATTAAGCCAGGGGCGTCACACAGTGCTGAGCATAGTACGAGGTGAACAAAGCCCGGAAGGTATTAATGATACAATTTTGGTACTGATCCCTAAGGTTCTGAATCCCACCTTACTCTCTCAGTTTAGGCCAATCAGTCTGTGTAATGTACTTTACAAGATTGCATCCAAAGTGGTAGCCAACAGACTGAAAGTTATTTTGCCTGACATAATTTCTGAGAATCAATCTACCTTTGCCCGAGAAGATTAATTACAGACAACATCATTTGTGCATACGAGTGCCTGCATTTCATGAAGAAGTCTAAGTCCAAGACAAACAGTTACTGTGCTCTTAAACTGGACATGATGAAGGCATATGATAGGCTGGAGTGGACATATCTAAAGGCCATTATGGGCAAACTGGGCTTATCTCAGCACTGGATTAATACAGTAATGGGTATGGTCTCTTCAGTATCCTTTTCTATTCTTTTTAACGGTGAGAAGCTTGAGCCTTTCAGACCAAGCAGAGGAATCCGACAGGGAGACCGAATCTCCCCCTACTTATTCTTGTTCGCAGCAGAGGGCCTTTCGTGCCTCCTGAAATCCAGTTCACAGTCATCACTTGCAGGTATTAAGGTGGCCCCTACAGCTCCAACTATAAACCACCTTTCGTTTGTAGATGACAGCCTGTTGCTATTTAAGGCTAGTTTAGAGGGGTCGGTTGCAGTGTCAAACCTATTGGACAGTTATTGCATGCTTCAGGACATCGTATTAACCATGACAAGTCATCAATATTTTTTAGTCGAGGTTGTCCGAGTCCTATTAGAGAGGAGATCAAGAATTCCTTGCAGGTTCAGAACGAGTCATTAAGTGAACATTATCTTGGCATGCCAACGGATGTTGGCCAGTCTAAGAACGGAACTTTCAAATATCTTCGAGATCGTGTGTGGGAAAAGATCAAAGGATGGATGGAGAAGTTACTTTTTGCAGCAGGAAAAGAGTTCCTAATCAAGTCAGTCACTCAAGCAATACCGGTATATTCCATGTCATGTTTCCGCCTGCCAAGGGGCTTATGTGAGAGCATAACATCAATTATTCGCCAATTTTGGTGGGGGTGTAAGCAAGGAAGGAGAAAACCGAGTTGGGTTGCTTGGGACACAATGATTCAACCGAAACACTTGGGAGGCCTAGGGTTCCGTGACATGGAAATCTTTAACCTAGCTCTCCTGGCTAGGCAAGCATGGTGAGTCATGACTGAAGAAACTTCTTTGAGTGCTCAAATTCTAAAGGTTGTTTACTTCCCACAAGGCAATCTTTTGGAGGCGGAGTTGGGATCACGTCCATCTCAGATATGGCGAGCAGTTCTGGATGGGAGAGACATATTGGTACAAGGTCTAATCAGAAGGATTGGAGATGGGGATACCACAAACATATGGAGGCATAATTGGATCCCACGAGATAGCTTCAAGAGGCCCATCGCGTCTCTAGTTCCTAATCCGCCAGAGAGAGTTGCAGAACTCCTTGACCACACGTCGGCGCAATGGAAGGAGGGGCTGATTCACACTGTATTTACTTCTTTTGACGCAGAAGAGATTCTAAAGATACCAGTATGCACTAGGAGGTTGCCGGATTTCTGGGCGTGGCATGAAGAGAATAGAGGTGCTTTTACTGTCCGATCGGCTTACCGGATGATCTTGCACACGAGGACAAGCAGGGAGAACTGGTGGAACAAGACCGAGGGCTCGTCCACAGGGCAAGAGGAGAAGATTTGGAGCGCACTATGGCACATTCAGGTCCCCTCCAAGTTACGCATGTTTCTATGGCGTCTAGCTAGACACTCGATGCCCAGTGGTGAAGTTTTGCACCACCGCCATATGGCAGACACTGATTACTGCTGTCTGTGAGGAGCAAGGGACACATGGTGACATGCTCTCATGACATGTGCATTGTCCAGAAGCGTTTGGGCCCTTGCACCCGAGGAGTTGGTCGAGAAGATTATTGAACATCAAGAGGATAGTGAAAAAGATTGGCTGTTCGCCCTGCATGAAAAATTAGACACCCAAGAGTTCACCCGTGTGGTGGTCACCATTTGGGCCATATGGGGAGCCAGGAGAAAGGCTACTCATGAGGACATCTTCCAGTCTCCGCATGCTACCGATGCTTTCATACGGTGTTACCTGTCAGAGTTGGAAATGATCAATAGAAGAAGCCAACATCAAGGTGGACAGTGAGCGGTCCGGACCTCATCTTGGTTGCCTCCGGTATTGGGAAGTGCTAAAATTAATGTCGATGGTGCAGTATCAAAGAGGGGAAGGTTTGGGGTAGCAGGAGCGATTTGCAGAGACCAGAACGGCGTTTTTCTGGGAGCCTCGGCATTGGTCTTCAACCATATAACAGATCTTTCAACTCTAGAAGCTTTAGCTCTAAGCGAAGCTCTTGCATTAGCTGACGATCTATATGTTTGGCGTATTCATATTGCCTCGGACTGCAAGGTGGTAGTCGACGACATGAAGAAGGGCGGCCTCGCTGCCTATGGTGCAGTATTAAGGGAGGTTTTAGATAGATCGTCTTCTTATATTTCTTGTGATATAGTTCATGAATTTAGGAGCTCAAACTTTGAAACTCACAACCTAGCGAAACACGCTATTTCTCTCGGGAGTGGTCACCATGCTTGGTTAGGCCATCCTGGGGATCTTTCCTTCGTCCCTGTAAACATTGTGATGGGTTAATAAAGTTTCGCTGAGGTTGTCTCAAAAAAAAGCTAGGTCTACGCGAACTCCTCATCAAAAAACAAAAAAGCTAGGTATTTGCGGCGCCCATACGAACTTGAGCCACGGCTGGCAGCAGCCCCGACAAATCCACGCCACTGAGCAGTGCGCCGGAGTAGTCCGCCACCGCAGTTCCCAAATCCACGCGAGTGAGGAGTGCGCCGCAATGGCCCGCCGTCCACAAATCGACGCCACTAAGGAGGGCACCGAAGCGGCCCGTAGAGGATGCTCGCATGCGGCGCCTGCGTCCCTGCTTGAAGTCGAAGATCTCCTTAGGGAGATCCTTCTGCGTCTCCCTCCGCAGCCTTCCTCCCTCCCGCGTGCCTCTGCCGTCTGCAAGCGCTGGCAGGACCTCGTGACCGATCCCAAGTTCCTACACTGCTTCCGCGTCCACCACCAGAAGCCGCCCCTCCTAGGCTTCTTCCACCAGATGATATCGTATTTACCCCTGTTCTGGGCCCTTCCGACCGCATCCCTCCTCAGTGATTCGACCTGCGGCTCCGCGATGTCGAAAGTGACACGGAGTTGATATTCAACCTGCTCGATTGCCGCCATGGCCGTGTCCTTATCCTTCTCACGGAGAGAGCGCGGCGTAAGGTCATCATTTGTGACCCCATCACCGGTGAGTAGCATGGCCTGTCTTTTCCGCCAAAGTTCAATGAAACATATGTCGTCAACGGGGTTGTGCTCTATACTGCCAGTGAACGTGATCACGTGCACGGAAGCTGCCACTCGAGCCCCTTCAAGGTGGTGTTGATTTCCTATTTTGGAGGGGTTATTAATGGTCCCATTGCATGTGTTTACTCCTCAAAGATTGGCATATGGGGTGATATCATCTCAGTAGATGTTCCATATAGGCTTGTTTTCACTGATATCTCTGGGTTCCTTGTTGGTAATGCCCTTTACTGGCTGTTGGATACTATAAGTGATGGCATACTTGAGTTTGATTTGGATGAGCAGAGCCTAGCTGTGATCAACGGGCCTACCATTGCAAATGATTTCTACCATGCCAGTCATTGGATAATCCAACTTGAGGATGGCGCCGTTGCCATGGCCATATTGTCTTACCCTCACTTACAAATGTGGCAAATGAATGTGAGTTGCCATGGTGTTGCCACATGGATGACGTGGAAGACCATTGACATGCATAACATTCTTGGGCTCACTCAGCTTGAAGGAAATAAGGCACACGTGAAACGTATAGTGGGATACGTCGAGGATACTAATGAAATACTTTTATCTGTGGACCACAACGTCTATATGGTTCAACTTAAGTCAATGCAGCCTAGGAAACTCTGTGAACACCATCATTATACTTACTATCATTGTTTCAAAAGTTTCTATCCGCCAGGTGATTATTCATTCTTAGTCTTCATATTACAGGAATAACCTAATCTTCTTGTGTTCTGTATATGGATGCTCAAATACCTTCATTGAAATTCTTTAGTGTTCTCTAACAAGTTAAACTTAGGTACAACCAATTGTCCTTTGCTAGATAGACAAACTTTTAGCCATAATGTTTAGTAGTATATGTTATCATTCAATACAATAGTCTTCGCTCTTCACTCTTCGTTTGCTAGCTAGACAAGCTTATAGCCTTTACTGCATTATCATTCAATGTAGTTGTCTTCATCCATGTGAGCTAATAACAAATCAAATACCAGACGAGTAATATTGTGAAATCAAATGTCAAATCACTAACTCATTCTGCATGTTTGAAACCCTAGCTAAGTTCTTCTATCCAGTAATTTTAATCTTGCTATTTTTTTCGTAAATCCATGAAAAAAACTTTAGTTGACTATGTGCCTTCTGAAATAATATTTTTATTGTCACTTATTCAAGACCATAATGCAAGTGACTAGCGCATCTATGACACAACCTTTTTTTTTGCATTTGTTGTCTCTAATCAGGCTCCATTTGTTTAATTTGAATATTGTCACAACTTTTGTTGGTAGTTATACAAGTTTTGGCATGTGTTTATTTTCTCTTCTTGACATGAGGAGGAATGAGTGTAAATGAGATGAATTATATACCGCATCTTGCTTTCTTATAGGCTAAAATTCACCATTATGAGGTAGCTATATACACTTCTTTCAATAATATTCCTTGCACAAAGCAACACAGGTGGTTTTTATTTGGTGCCAGTAGTGAGCTATAAAACATAAATACAGTAGTGAGTTATTTTCTTATATTTGTCAACTCATCTATGTAACAGAATTATTGTTGCCTTCCCATATTCATTTGTCTTTTTCTTGGAACTTATTAAATGCATGCCATATGCTTCTAGGCCCAGCCATTGTTGGTGGATACAATGGAGCTGAAATGTTGCATGATGCATAGGATGACGTCTCCTACTCTCCTTTGATGTTCTAATGTGCTGAAACGGTTGAATGGGTAAGAAAATCTTCTGAATATTGTTTGTGAGATCTGAACTGTTTTGATTTTCTCTTTGTAAAATACGCCCAATGTGGGTAGCATGCAATCTCAAACTATTGTCCATTCAGATATAGGGATTCACACATGCTAGTAACACGGACAAACAATTAAAAATGGTGGTGATGCTAAATAAAAAATGACTCCTCTTTTGGATCATATATTGTATGCAGCTGATCCAAATGTTGCATGCCCAGATTCTCCTTTGATTTAGCTTTTATATTATCTTAATTTGAAAGCAATGTATATTTGTAGCCTATTTTGCTATTACAAATATCAGTCACATCATTCAACTCTAGCACCTAACAAATTTGTGTGAATAGGCTTAAATTTTTGTTATTACCGGTATACTGAAGAGATATAGCTAGTAATAAGATATTGCTCTTCCTTTTTAGGTGGTATTATATCTTTATGTTGCTGAGATGATGATGAGTTTGTACACATGGCTTGTTCATACACTGCTGCGTACTCCTAGGTGCTACTATTACGTTTTCTCTGTATCTGTATCATGTTAGTAACAGATTAGCGCTTTTGTTTTCCCCAGGTGAAGAAGGGCTGCTGCAGTTACTTGTCGCTTAGTTTGCCATATTGCTTCAATGTTTCCAGCAGTGTTTAAATCTAAAAAAACTTGCGCTCCTTAGTCTAGCCAAATGTCTAATCCGGCAAGATGTTTTGAATACCTAATCCGGTGAATTTCAGCTAAGTACCCTTGTCAAGTCTGATATTGTCGTCTCGTTTTTTATTAGGTGGTTGTGCTTGGCACCTCTTCTCTTGAGCCATGATAGTTTCAGCCCCAAGTATCACCAAAACTTGTGTGTTTGAGTGTGCATGTCAGCTATGTTTTGAAAAGCATGGCATCACTGTCGATTGAATGTGATCATGATCCACACATGTTTTTTTGTCCTGAGTGAGAGTGAGTTTTTCTTTGCTGATGCTTGTGCAATACTTACTTTTTCATGGTTCATACGGGCCAGAGTACTCATCATTGACTCAGCTATGTGTTGCTGAAGATATGGGACCTGACGACAACCATACTTGAAATTATAGTAACTGGGTAGCAGGAGGTTGCATTCTTAGGTGTAATTTTTACCTTGGGATGGTTTGAGGTTGCATCTTGTCTATAATCATTCTCTGCCCCCAGTCATTTCAACATTTTTTGTATGACCGGGGCTAGCGCAGATTAAATCGGGAATTGCATGACAGTTAAAACGGAATGTAATTCTTTAGATGGTTCAATGTCTGATTATCTGTCTACTTTAGAAAAGCTTGTCTCTGTTTTGCTCCTTGCTTGATCTATCAAAGATGGAAAGCAGCTCGGGCGTTGAAACTGCTATGTACTCCCTGAAGTAGTGATCTAAAAGGTCTTATATTTGTTTATAGAGGGAGTATATAACTGATATGAGTAGTTTTCTTCTTTGCTAGTGGAATTAACTGAAGTAAGTACCTTCTCCATGTATGATTACCATAATGCAGCTTTCCACAACCTATTAGGTTTTCAGATTCAAAATAATACATATGTCTTCCAGGAAGATAGATGATTATTCTGCCTACTGTAGATGTTCAGATTGAAGCTATTACCATGGATATATTTTGAAGACTCCGTATCTTAGCTGCTACCTAGATTTTACATGTTTCGATGTAAAAGTTCACATGAGTCTGAAAAATATATTTATGCAAATAACAACCATAACTTTAGCTTTTGGCACAAAATGCATCACTTCATCATACATGACACCACACATCAATATTTCACTCATATCCTGCTATTCCAGTCAACTCTTTTTTTTGCAGGATCCTATTTCAGTCAACCCGGATGACAAATGGTACGAGTCCTCGATATGGATGTGCCCTTCGCCACAAAAGAATGGCCTAGGAGGCATCTGCAAAGATACCGATGTATATAACCTCGCTCATTATTGACTTGTCACGGGACTTCATCCGAATGCACCATAATCCAATGATGCACAACCCATGCATCTCAGCAATAACAGTAGTAGATATCTCACCCACATGGCCTTGTTGAGTTAGCCATTCATACACCCACGATGGGTAGTACGCTTGGCTTGAGTTCGCCGCATTTGCATCAGCCTTATGTCTTCCTCCATCCATCTCTAGCAACAGCATACCAAAATTGTAAACACACTTGCTCGACATGACACTGAAGCTTCAAGATAGTAGTATCATTTTAGGAGCTATGTACCTGATTATTCCCCGTAAGACGCTCGACGACACAAACTTCTTGTCCCTTTGGGTACAACTTAGCGAGACTGAAATCAACAAATTTGGGAGAAAATTGCTATCAGGAAAGATGTTGTGCGGTTTGACATTGAAGTGCAGAACAGGCATCTCGCACCCTTGATGAAAGTAGTCACCCAATCTCATTGAGCTTGTCCCAAGAGAACCCGAGAAGATGTACTTGTCAAGAGAACCTCGAGGCATATAGTCAGTGGAGAGTCTACTAGGGTTTGCCCAAATTTGGATGAGGAAGAGCTGCTTAAATAGGAAAGAGGGCTAGAGGAGGGGGTTTGGAGGGGTTTTCAGAGTCCTTCGATGGTGATCGTGCGGCTCCGATCGGAGAGGGGATCAGCTGGCCTTAGGTGGGTTGTGCAGAGAGGTTTGGACTGAGATGAGAGGGAATTGGTTCGGCCCGGTGACAGTTTCAAATACCGAAACGTCTCTCATTTTACAGGCTATAGTGCCGCTATAGGTTTATCTGTTGGGGTATCAAACGGACTCCGATTGCGACAAAATTTGACAGGCGGTCTACTTCTACAACAAGACCGCTCGCCAACTTTCACCCCATTCCGAGAACATTTTTATTCCCACTTATAAAATAATATTTAGAGGTGTTGCGTGCGCGTGCGAGTGCGGTTGGTCTCGAAACGATCAACGAAGACAACAGAGAGAAGCGACAACTACGAACAGATGCAAGTTTTGAAAAATGATGACAACGGAGTGCCGATGAATGTGAATGATGCGATGATAAATGCAACAAACAAACAATTGAATCGGCGATCACGAAAAACATGAAAGGCATATGTACCGTCGGTCTCGATCTGGTACATCATATGACCCAGGAAATAAGGAAATTAAATTATGAAAAAGTGTCAGGGCTACAAAAAAAATTGCAGCCTGACAACGGAGAGCCACATGGCCTCTATCTCACGTCGGAACCATCAAGGGGCTCTAAATGCAGGCTGCATCTGCTTGCTTCCATAGCTCAACAGATCTCCTTATCGCTGCGAGTATGTCTTCTGAACTTGTAATCTTACTTCTGAAAGTGCAGCAATTTCGTTCTTGCCAAATTCCCCGCAGCTCCTGTCGGAGTAAATGAACATGGGTAGCCCCATCAGCTCCCTTTGCTATTTCAAGGCATCGGGGCAGGCTGCGCCCCTCAAACATCAAGGACAAGGGCCGCCTTCTTGAGGCCGGCTGGTCCAAGCAGCCGGTTGTCGGGAGGCGGCGGTGTCCACAAGACGGCCATGAAACAGGCCGATTCCTGGACGGGCGGCTTCCTGGGAAGCCGGGTCCTAGCAGGCGGCCCCTCACACCCTCAAAGTCAGCACCAACTTAAACATGACGAGACGGGGCATGGCTACAGTGCAAACCTGCCAACCCCGAAGCCTGGGCCGAACGTGGCCACAGTGCGACGTACGGAGCAGGCGTCCCACGCCCAGAGCGGGACTGTTGCCATGCCGCCCGTGACATCACCCATGGCAGAGGAGGCCATGCTCCCGCGACGTGCGGCCAGTACGGCCTGCAGGCGGCGGGTCCTACCTGTCCGTGAGAAGCCAGAAGGCGGCAAGCCCAGACCAGCCGACTCGGAAGAGAGGTCGGCCCCCGGCAGGCGGCCTTCTCTCTCCCTTAAAGTCTGTGCGCCATTAACCAGATGTGACGGGGTGTGGCTACAGTGAACGCCCGCCGGGCGGCAGGACTGTACCCACGCTCCCCCTGACGAGGCCTTCGTCATCAGGAGCAACACTACAACGTAAAGTGGTCAACCCTGGCCCGCAGACGGCGGGACCCACCTGTCGGCGGAGAAGCCGACGACCAGCGACGCTGACCGTCGGGTCCCGCGGCAAGCCGGATTACCGTTGTACCCCTGGGGGTAGACCTATATAAACCCCCCGGGTTACCCCATGCAAGGGGTTGAACCTTGGAGAACACCACAACCGAGCACCCGAGGTGCCACACAGTCACGTAGAGAGAGCGGAGTAGAGCTAGCCTTGCCCTTCTTCCTCCTCTAGCCAAACAGCTCCAGGAGCAAGCTTGTAGCTACTTGTTGAAGTAGTGATCATGCGGAGACCCCGCAGAGCAGGACTAGGGGTGTTATCTCCTAGGAGAGCCCCGAACCTGGGTAAGATTCGCAAGCGTATGCGGTTTCGCTCACTCCCGCTTCTAGAGCCCGGCGACGTACTTTTGTCCCCATCCATGATAAGCCATCCCTTGGCATATGTCGCTCGATATCCCTGACATTTGGCGCCCACCATGGGGCTAGGTGCACCGTCGTCCGGAAACACGTTCTGGACGGGAACCCTCTTCCTCCCTGGTGATCGCAGCCAGCCCGGCACACCCGACGGCGTTTGCGCCGACACGCTACGCGGCGTGGAGGTTGTTTGTGCCACAAGCAACCTCGCTGATCTCATCGGCAGGATACACCTCTTCGACGAGCCCGCACTCGACGCAGGCGCAGCTAGCTCTGAGAGCTGCCTCCTCGATCTCCTCGGCAAGCTTCACATCGACGACGAGTCGGTCTCCGACCCGGAGTCCGTTGGCTCCACCGACCTGCTCGTCGACATGGTCGTCGACGCCGACATCGCGCTTCCTGATGCCTTCCCTGGTGACGTGGTGATCTTCGATGATCCACTTCCCGCTGCAGACAGCAGCGCCGACACCAGCACCGTCACTGAGGTGCTGGTCATCAGCCACGACGGAGCCTTCGACCAGGCCGGCCGAGACCCGTTGCAGGCGGCAATGCGGGACCTGTCCGCTCCCGTAGCGCCCAGTGCGAGCGGTGAAACGCTGGAGGCATGCCGTATCGCACTTCTCGACAGCGCCAACAAGTTGGCGGCCATGAGACGCCTCACTGAGGCTTACCACCGCGAGATCGACCGCGCCGTCTGCGGCACACCGGCTGCTGGCGAACCCAGCCGCGTGGGCACGGTCCAGCAGCGCGGTGCCGCCATCGCCAGCATGTTGGGGGCCGACCGCCCGGTCTATGCCACGCCCATGGAGAACTTGCGCGCCGCCCAGGCAGCAGCAGACGAGCTGGACCGCCTGGAGGGCGACGAACGTCGCTGCATGATGGAGCATGTCCAGCAGCTCATCGACGCGGCCGCCGCGCAGCAAGAAGCCGGCTGCCGCGTGGTGGAACCCGGCCTACAGGCTGGGAACCTTCCCCCTCGCCGAGAGCACGGCGCGACCTCCCGGACGCCGACAGCCGGCGCCCGTGACCAAGAGCCGGCTGCTAGCCGTAGCCGCACCCGCATTTCCATCAAGCGCGACCAGGACGGCCGCCCACGAGCAGTGGAACGGCGGGACGGTCGTCCGTCTCTCCCGCGCAGGGAGAGGCGCGCCTCCCCGCCGCCTGTTGAGCATCCGACTCTCGGAGGCCGGCTGGGCCCCCGCGAAGGAGTCGGAGAGAACGACGCCCGCAACCGAATCGACCGCTTGGCTCGGTCCCTGGCGTTGGAAGAAGAAGATGCAATCGGCCCGCCTTGTTTCGGCCCCCGCATTCGCGATGAGCCCTTCCCCAAAGGGTTCTCGCTCCCTCGGGACACTCCTAAGTACAACGGCTCTGTGAAGCCGGAAGATTGGCTGGTCGACTACTCCACTGCCGTCAACATAGCGAATGGCAACAAGCGTGTCGCCGTGAAGTATGTTCCGCTCATGCTCCAGGGCACGGCCCGGACATGGCTGAACAGCCTCAAGCCCTACAGCGTCAACAGCTGGCTAGACTTCACCGAAGTTTTCATCCGCAACTTCACCAGCACCTACAAGCGGCCGCCCAAGCCTCGCCAGCTCTCCCTGTGCATCCAGGGCCTGATCGAGTCCACCCGCGAATACTTAACGTGGTGGGCCGAGCTGCGCAACTCCTGCGAAGGGGTTCATGAGGTGCAAGCCATTGAATACTTCACTGCCGGGTGCCGGGAGGGCACCCTACTCAAGCACCGGCTCCTCTGCGACGAGCCGGCCACGCTCGATGAGCTGTTGATCACAGCGGACAAGTACGCCACTGCCGACTCCTCCATGAAGTCGGAACTCCGGGTGGATGCGTCAGGAAAGATGCTCCCTCCGGCTCCTCAGACACCGGCTGGTGATTCCAGTCGGCGCCAACAGTCAAACGACAATAAGCACAAGGCCCCGCAGCCGGCTACCACCAGCCGGCAGGTGGCGACAGTCGAAGACCAGCAGCCAGAAGAGCAGCCCGGCCCCAAATGCCAGAGGGGCGGCAAGCCTGCTTGGTTGCCCGCCTTCTCGTTTGAGCAAACCCTCGACGCTCCCTGCAAGTTCCACAGCGGCGCGAAGCCATCCAACCACACCACCCGGAAGTGCCACTGGCTCACCCGCATCGCCAGAGGCGAAGGGCTGCCTCCGCTGCCTGCTGGCCCGCCGCCTCCGCCTCCCCAGCAGCCGGCGGTCCGACCAGTCGGTGCGATCCAAGACGAGTTTCCGGAAGAGCATGGAGCTTACGTCGTCTTCACCAGCGTGACTAACGACAGGCACAGCCGGCGTCAACAGCGCCGAGAAGTGAACACTGTCACCTCTGAAGCCCCAGGGTTCATGCACTGGTCGGAGAAGCCGATCAGTTGGAGCCGAGCTGACCACCCGGAGGTGATGCCTTCTCCGGGTTCCTATGCCCTGGTGTTGGATGCCACCTTCGCAACAGAGAGGCGAGCTGCTTGTTTCTCCCGAATTCTGATAGACAGCGGTAGCAGCATCAACATCCTCTACCGCGACACCATGGAGAAGTTGTGCATCAAAGAGAAACAGCTCCAGCCCAGTCGGACTGTCTTCCATGGCATTGTGCCTGGCCTATCCTGCTCACCAATCGGCAAGATCAAGATAGATGTCCTCTTTGGAGACAAGAGTCACTTTCGCCGAGAGCCAATATGGTTCGAGGTGGTTGACCTTGAGAGCCCCTACCACGCGTTGCTTGGCCGGCCTGCTCTGGCCAAGTTCATGGTGGTCCCCCACTACGCCTACCTCAAGATGAGGATGCCGGGCACCAAGGGCATTATCACCATAGCCGGCGACTACCAGAAGTCTGCGGAGTGTGCTGTAGCCAGCAGTCGGCTGGCCGAGTCCCTTGTGATTGCTGCTGAGAAGCGGCTCCTTGACCGGGTTGTGGCCATGGCCGGCAAGCAGCCGGACCTATCGCCAGATCCCAAGGAGTCAGAAGCTCAGGGCTCTTTCCAGCCGGCCAAAGAAACCAAGAAGATACCCTTGGACCCAGAGCACCCGGAGAAGTTCGCTGTCATAGGAGCTCACCTTGACAGCAAATAGGAAGGCGAGCTCATCGATTTCCTCCATGAGAATCGGGACATCTTTGCGTGGTCTCCAAAGGACATGCCGGGTGTTTCGACGGATTTCGCCGAGCACAAGCTACATGTCAGAGCAGATGCAAAACCAGTCAGACAACCCCTCCGCCGCCTGTCGGAGGAGAAGAGAGGAATTGTTGGTGAAGAGATAGCCCGGCTTCTAGCAGCCGGCTTCATTATGGAAGTATTCTTCCCAGAGTGGCTAGCCAACCCAGTCCTTGTACTAAAGAAGAATAACAAATGGCGCATGTGTATTGACTACACCAGCCTCCACAAAGCTTGCCCAAAGGATCCGTTCGCCTTGCCCCGGATCGACCAAGTGATAGACTCCACAGCCGGATGCGAGCTATTGAGTTTCTTGGATGCCTATTTGGGGTACCACCAGATTAAGTTAAGCCCGGCCGACCACCTGAAGACCGCCTTCATCACACCATTCGGAGCCTTCTGCTACCTGACCATGACATTCGGCTTGAGAAATGTCGGTGCCACGTTCCAGCGTTGCATGCAGAAGCGCCTCCTCAAGCAACTCGGCAGAAATGCCCACGTCTATGTAGACGATATTGTGGTGAAGACGGAGAAGCGCGGTACCCTCCTGGAAGATCTCAAGGAAACTTTTGATAATCTGCGCCGTTTTCAAATCAAGGTCAACCCAGAGAAGTGTGTCTTTGGAGTGCCAGCCGGCCAGCTCCTCGGTTTCCTTGTCTCAGAACGCGGCATAGAGTGCAACCCTATCAAGATCAAGGCCATCGAGAGGATGGAGAGGCCCACCCGACTGCGAGACGTCCAGAAGTTCACCGGCTGCTTGGCATCCATCAGCAGCTTCATCAGTCGGCTGGGCGAGAAGGCCCTTCCCCTGTACCAGCTGATGAAGAAGACCACTCATTTCGAGTGGAACGACAAGGCGGACGAGGCGTTCCTCCAGCTCAAGAAGATGTTGACCACGCCGCCCATCCTGGCCGCCCCGGCTGGCAAGGAGCCTATGCTTCTCTACATCGCCGCCACCAGCTGGGTGGTCAGTATAGTTATGGTGGTAGAGCGCCAAGAGGACGGCAAGGTGCTGCCGGTCCAGAGGCCCGTCTACTACTTGAGTGAGGTGCTGTCGGCTTCCAAACAGAACTACCCCCATTACCAAAAGTTGTGCTATGGCGTGCATTTTGCCGCCAAGAAGCTCAAGCCGTACTTTCAAGAGCATCCCATCATGGTCGTCTGCACCGCCCCGCTTGCGGAGATCATAGGCAGCAAAGACGCATCGGGCCGAGTGGCCAAGTGGGCCATCGAGCTGGCCCCCTACACCATCTTCTACCAGCCTCGCGCCGCCATCAAGTCCCAAGCACTGGCCGACTTCCTCGTCGACTGGGCCAAGACCCAGTACCTGCCGCCAGCTCCAGACTCCACTCATTGGCGGATGCACTTTCATGGCTCGAAGATGCGCACCGGTTTGGGAGCCGGTGTCGTCCTCACCTCTCCCAAAGGCGACAAGCTCAGATACGCGCTGCAAATCCACTTTGCCGCCTCTAACAACATGGCCGAGTACGAGGCGCTAGTACACGGACTCCGGCTGGCCAAGGAGATTGGCATCCGCCGGATTCTGTGCTACGGCGATTCGGACTTGGTGGTCCAACAGTCGTCCGGCGACTGGGACGCCAAGGATGCAAAAAATGGCGAGCTACCGCTTCCTCGTCCAGCAGATCAGCGGATACTTTGATGGGTGCGAGTTCCTTCACCTGCCACGGGCCGACAATGAGCAAGCAGATACCCTGGCGCGGATCAGCTCCACCCGGCAAGCCATACCAGCTGGCGTGTCCCTTCAGTGCCTCTGCAAGCCGTCTATCAAGCCTTCCCCGGAATCAGAATCCATCTTCGTGCCGGTTGCCCCCGAAGCAGTCGGATCCGACTCGGGGGCTGCAGCAGCCGACCCGGGGACTTTGGCAGGCGGCACGGGGACTGCAGCAGCCGCACCCGGCCCGGGGGCTGCAGCAGCCGGCCCGGGGACTTCGGCAGGCGGCACGGGGACTGCGGCAGCCGCACCCGGCCCGGGGACTTTGCAACCCAGCCCGGGGGCTGCAGCAGTCGTCCCGGGGACTTCACCAAGCGGCTCGGGGACTGCAGCAGTCGCACCCGGCCCGGGGGCTGCAGCAGTCGGCCCGGGGACTTCAACAGCGCAGCAAGACGCAGCCGACTCCACCCCGCCACCTCCCAGCCCAACCGCCTAGTTTCAGTGGCCGTAATGACGGTGGATGAAGTCGAAGCACCATCATGGGCGCAGCCCATCCTCAACTTTCTGGTAAGCGGAGAGCTGCCAGTTGAAGAGATCTCGGCCCGGCAGGTGCAACGCCGGGCAGGAGCTTACACGATAGTAAACAGAGAGCTTGTCAGGCGCAGTGTGACCGACGTTTTCCAACGCTACGTCGAACCAGAGAAAGGCAAGGCAATCCTTAGAGACATACATCAAGGCAAGTGCGGCCACCACGCGGCCTCCAGATCCCTTGTCGCCAAAGCTTTCCGCCATGGTTTCTTCTGGCCGACGGCTTTGGAGGACGCCAAGGATTTGGTCAAGAAATGCAAGGGGTGCCAAAAATTCAGCTCCAAGCAACATCTGCCAGCTTCCGCACTCAATACCATCCCCCTTACCTGGCCCTTTGCCGTCTGGAGGCTGGACATGATGGGCCCATTCAAGACAGCACGCGGTGGCATGACCCATCTGCTAGTCGCCGTGGACAAATTCACCAAGTGGATTGAAGCAAAACCAATCAACAAACTAAACGGTCCGACTGCTGTGACCTTCATTGCGGATATCACCGTCCGGTACGATGTACCACACAACATCATCACCGACAATGGCACTAACTTTGCCAAAGGCGCCTTGGCCCGTTTCTGCTCGACGCAGGGCATCCGACTGGACTTAGCGTCCGTTGCCCATCCGCAGTCAAACGGCCAGGTAGAACGAGCAAACGGCCTCATCTTATCCGGCATCAAACCCCGACTGGTCGAGCCGCTGGAGCGCTCGGCCGGCTGCTGGATCGACGAGCTGCCAGCCGTCCTCTGGAGTCTCCGCACCACTCCGAACAGATCAACCGGTTTCACTCCCTTCTTCCTCGTATACGGGGCCGAGGCCGTCATCCCAACTGACGTCGAGTTTGACTCACCTCGCGTCACCATGTACACGGAGGCGGAGGCGAAGGAAGCACGAGAAGACGGCATCGATCTGCTGGAAGAAGGCCGGCTGTTAGCCCTCAGCCGGTCCGCCATCTACCAGCAGAGCTTGTGCCGCTACTACAGTCAGAAGGTCAAGCCACGATCCTTCCAAGAGGGAGACCTTGTGCTCCGGCTGATCCAGCGAACAGACGGCCAGCACAAGCTCTCGGCCCCTTGGGAAGGCCCCTTCATCATCAACAGAGCCTTGGGCAACGACTCCTATTACCTCATCGACGCGCAGAAGCCCAGGGCGCGCAAAAGGGACGATTCCGGCAAGGAAGCAGAGCGCCCATGGAACGCAAATCTTCTCCGAAGATTTTACAGTTAAATACAGTATGTACCACGCTACCTTTTGTACTAAGGGCAAAGGCACCGGGTCCCTCGAGGAGCACTCGGGGGCTACCTTTCTTATCTGCATGATAAGTTTCATGCCTGTGAGTATGCTATTTCATTCCTCCGCCCGGCACCGGGTCCGACCAGTCGGCCCGGGGGCTTGCCGCCTTGTACTATGTTGGCTCTACCTGCAGTCGGACAAGTAGTGTGCCGGTATCTAAGCCCACCCTTGCCATAAGCCGCAGCTCGCAGAGCGACTGTCTGACCGGCAAGGGTCAAAGGCAAGAAATGGTGCTCACATGAAAAATGGCTAAGGACGAAAACACCCACATAGGCCAAGTCGGCTCCTCGCCTAGCCGTCCGGTTGCTGAGCAGCCGGCCGGCCGTCTTCTCACTTAAATTGCTACGTTCTAAGCGGCCAAAGTACTTATCTTCCCAAAATGGCCAAGTACTTGACCCGGCCAGCAGACCGAGAATGGCTGTCTGGCCGGCAAGGCGGCAGCCAAGGGAAAGCGGCAAAGGAAAAAACCAAAAAAGAACAGAAAGCAAGACAAGTCAGAGCTCGGCGAAGCACATCTTGTGCGAGAATTAAATCACATAGCAAGAGGCCCTCGGCCAGCATTCAGCAAAGTTTGAATACACCCAACGGGTGGAACTGCGTGAATTTAACAAAGTTTGTTCTAAAGATTACCAAGGCAGGAAAAGATAAGATAAGTTGGCAGCCTAGGCCAAACGAGCAACAGGCGGGTCCGGCAGGCTGGTGGAGTCGGTGGCGCTAGTTGGTGGAGTGGCCGTCCGGCGAGTCTCGGCTTGGTCGCCTTCAGCAGCAGTCGGTGCACTCGCACGCGGCTCGTTGCTCGAGGCCCGATCGAGCTGAAGCTGGGCCTCCACTCCGCCTTTCGGTGCGTCGCCTTCACCATCCTCATCTTCCTCGTCCTCGCCTTCGTCGCTTGAGGCGATTTCTTCCGCCAAGTCCTCGCCATCATCCGGGTTCAGCCCGAACCAGTCCACCAGCACCTCGGCACCTTCCTCGTCCAGCTCGGGGAAGAAGACGTCGGTGTCGGTGTACTCGACGATCGCCACCACGTGATGGGTGAGCGCAGGCCCCGCTGCCACCAACTCTTCCATGGCCTCCTGTCGGAACGTGGCCAATTGGGCTAGGTCCAGCCCAGGATACCACGCATTGACAAACTCCAAGGCTCTTCGGGCGCCTACCCGAGCGGAGGAGCCCCTCCAAGCCTCGAAGCGGCCGATTGCCGCCTCCAACCAGTCGGCGGTCCGACTGGGGGTGCATGGAGCCTGGCCGCCTGGCCAGAGGGCGGAAACCAGCTGAGACCCGGCACGCTGAAGGCGGCGGAGCAAACGGTGAACCGGCTGTAAACGCGTCCTGACGGACAGGAGCTGCTCGTTCATGTTCCGAGGCGCGTCGGGCAGGATCTCCACTCCTTCCCTCCTACGCCGGTCGCGCCGCGCCTCAATGGCCTGGCTGACGGCGACAGCGTGGCCAGGAAAGAAGTCTACGCAAAAGAAAAACAGAGATCAGAAGCCGACTCCCGGTGCAGTCGGCAGCTATTCCAAAGAAAGAAGCTTACCGTCGATCATGTCCTCAATCTCGCCGTAGCCAGCGGCGAGGATCGCCTCCTTCTCGGCCCACTGTGAGCATTTGACCTCAAACTCGGCCTGAAGGGCGCCTTCCGCCTCCTTGAGCTTCTGGAGCTCCGCCTTGTGCTGGTCCGCCTGGTCCGCCAACTTCTTGGCCAGACGGTCGCGCTCCAGGGCCGCCTTACGGCGCTCCTCCTCCTTGACGCGTAGCTCGGTCTGGACTTTGCCCAGATGCTGCTGCAGTGTGGCGTTGGCTCCTGCAAAAATGAGAAAGAGAGGATAATCAACAAAGATGACCAAAAAAGAAAGCGGTCGCCGAAAGATCCGGCCCGACTGCTCAGCAGTCGGCCCGAATCTCAGGGGCTACACCCAGCGGGTGCGCTGACGCGCCCCCGCGAGGAAGAAGACAGAATGCTTACGCCGGCTTTTGGTGAGGTCGGCGGTCTGCTTAGCCAACTCCTGGACCTGGGAGTTGAAGGCGGCTGCGCGGATGTTGTGGTAGTCCTGCGACGAAGACAAAAGAAGAGGAAACAAGTTAGCACTTGGAACTTACCTTAAAGTTCCGAGCCGCCTGCTCAGCAGCCGGCCCGAAACTCGGGGGCTACACCCAGTGGGTGCGCTGACGCGCCCCCACGGAAGACTGCAAGAATCAAAAACAAAGCAAAGAAGCATACCCGAACGGCCGTCCGCGTCGCCAAGAACGCCTTCATACACTGCTGGAGGGTGGCGCCTTGGGCCTGGAGCTGGGCCTGAACGTCCTGCGCGGCCTTGTTCAGCACGCCCGTCCCGCCCCCAGGCGTCCACTCTGGCGGGGCGGCACTGGTGGCCTCTGCATCTGGGGCCGACGAGCTCGCGGCCTCGATCTCCTGCGCCCGTGGCGCCGAGGCCGCTTTCGCCGCACGCCGACGTGCCGAAGGACGGACCGTGGGAGTCGCCCCCACCGCCAACTCGCTGCTGACTTGCGGCGCCGGTGCCGCGACAGGTTGATTGCCTCGGGCCCCGGCAGTCTGCGCTCGCAGGGGGACCTCCAACCCCGAGACAATGGCATCGCCTTCCCCCCTCTCCATGACAGGCTGGTCATCGCCGGCCCCTCCAGTCGGCGCGGGGATCTCTGGTGCTGGCGGCGCCGCGCGCAGCGGGATAATAAGCTGCGGAGTCCGGCCGCGGGCGGATTCTTCCACTTGCACCTTGGCGGCCGCTTCCGCCTGAGCCTTGGCGGCGGCGTCCGCCCGGATCTTGGCCGCGGCATCTGCTTGAGCCTTGGCCGCCTCCGCCTCCTGCCTTTCCGCCTCCTCCCGCTCCTCACGCGCCTCCCGCGCGTTCCTCTCCGTCGCCGCCCGGAGGTCGGCGAGCGGGTCCGCCCGGAGGTCGGCGGGTATTGGCGGAGCCCTCCGTTGCCCCGATCATGGAAGAGCGGCAGACCGCTCAAGGGTTAGTGGAGCACTGATTCGAGGAAGACAAAAGGAAGCTCAGAAAAAGGTTGCAAAGAAGAAAAGAAAAGTACGACCAGGCACTTACGCGGACACCATCGGGGGCTGCTTCGGGGCCCTCTGGAACTGGGCCGCTCTCGTGGCGGCCTCTTGCCGCTTGGTCGTGGCGGCCGCGTTCTTGGATTTCTTCGGCCGGCTACCGAACAGCAGCGAGCCGGCTCGGCGCTTGTGTGGGCCGCCTGGTGCGGTCGGCGCAGCCAAGGAGCTCGCGCCCGCCCTCTCGATGCCGTGCGGGTGGCGCGGTTCGTTCTCCTCCTCGTCATTGTCCGGCCAGTCCTCAAGGCCGCCTCCTCCCATGGAGCCGCCTGCTCCGCCGCCGCCACCTGTGGCGTCGTCCTCCTCCATGGCGGCTGCCCCCAAGTCGGGGTCTTCCACATTGCTCCTCGTCCGGTCCGGCATGTACTGCTGACCTGGATCCAGAGCGCCGGCGGCCGACTGGGCCGGGAGGACCTGCACCATAGCCGACTGATCAGGCGGCGAAACAAGAACTCGGACCAGCAAAAGAGAAAAAGAATTACAAAGACTTACCGCAGGCGGTCGGATGTGCGCGGTCATACGGCCGCTTGCCGAACCGCCAGTCCGTCTCTGACAGCTTACAGTCGGAGATATAGTTGACCAGCCAGGCCACCTCCACGTCCGGCAGCTCCCGCGTGCACATCCGGCATGGGTCCCGGTGCCCGCTCATGCAACTGATGATGTGAGGCCGGGCTTGGAGGGGGAGAACTCGGCGCGTCACGAAGGCGGCCAGCAAGTCCGAGCCCTTCAAGCCCTCCGACTCCGTCATCACATGAAGTCGGGCAAGGGCGGCGGAGGAGGCGGCCGATAGAGAGCTCGGCTTGAGCCACCAGTTGGCGCGCGGCTCGGCCGGCGGGCCGGCTGTGTAAGCCGGCAAGTTGACGTAATCGCTAGTCGGATGGATGTTTCTGACATAGAAATAAGATTTCTGCCACAGCTTGGCGGACTGCAGCAGAGAGATGGAAGGGAAGCGGTTCCCGGCGCCCGGGCGCCGCACCGCCACGCAGGCTCCGCACTGAGCCGCCTGGCCCTTGGCGGCGGTGCCAAGTTTGAGGTAGAAGCACTCCCCCCAGAGTTCGAGGGTGGGGAGAGTGCCGAGATATCCTTCGCACATGGCGACGAAGGCGGCCAGCAGCACCACCGTGTTTGGCGTGAGGTGGTGCGACTGGACTTGGTAGAAATCAAAGAAAGAGCGAAGGAAGTTGCTTGCTGGAAGGCCGAAGCCGCGAAGGAAATGAGAACGGAAGACGACGCGTTCGTCGTCCTCCGGCGCCGGCGAGATTTCTGGTCAAATTAACTCAAGATAAGCAGCATCAGATTGTACTGATTGGAAAAGATACAACAGAGAGGGCTTTTACTTTCTAAATATCATCTGCTCATAATTGTACTGGCTCTCTTGCTGGGATTGTCTCATTTCACCTTGGACCTGATACATCTGATGCTACAGGTGGAGCTGAAGAGTTCACATTTCCAGCAATACCGAAATTTGGTTCATTTGTTGCGACAAAGTTATGATCTATGTTGCTCTCTGCATCCATGGTACCTTCCAAGACTTTGACTACCTCAGACATTTTAGGCCTTCCTTTGCAGTCAATCTGCAAACACCACATCGCGAGCTTCATCATCTGAATCACATCTCGCTCGTGTGCTTGCATGTCGTTACTGCTCTTGTCAATCAAATCTTCCAAGTGATTGTTCTTCACCTTTTCTTCCAATAGGGTAATAAGATGGATGCTCTCTTCAAACAGGGAAGTGTCGAGGTTCTTTCTTCCACTCACGATTTCCATGACCACAACGCCAAAGCTATAGACATCGGCCTTCTCCGTGATTTGTGATGTCAACCATTCAGGGGCTAGATAACCAGGTGTGCCTCTCATTCTTGTAACCACTTGACTCATATCCCTATCAATGAGCTTGCATAGACCAAAATCAGAAAGTTTAGCATTGAAGCCATCATCTAAGAGGATGTTTTGTGGTTTGACATCCAAATGAGCAATTCTCTTCATGCACTCCTCATGAAGATAAGAGAGACCCTTAGCTATGTCAGCAATAATCTTGCATCGCAACCTCCATTCTAACGGAGGAGCACTGTTTTCATGTCGACCATAGGTCCACCTGTCCAAGGATCCTTTTGGCATATACTCATAAACCAAGAGCCTATGGGATTTCTCTGCACAAAAACCAAACAGCCTCACCAGATTGACATGATGAATGTTGCCGATTGTCTGAACCTCTGCAAAGAATTCTCTCTTTCCCTGACCAGCTCGATCCAAACGTTTTACCGCAATCCTTTCCTCGCCTAGCTGCCCCTCGAAAACAGACCCAAATCCTCCTTCCCCAAGCTTGTCCTTGAATTGCTCTGTTGCTGCTTCTAACTGTTGAAACGTGAACCTCATTGGTGTTCCTTGTAGCTTACCAAATTCTGCCTCCTCTTCCTCCATCTCATGGCGTCGTCGTGTCCTTCTTTGATGCATGACGAAAAGGATGAATGCGACAATGAAAATGAAACTGACTATGGAAGCTGCAATTGCAATCGGAACAACTATGTCTACTTTTCTGGATGAGGGTCCTGTGCTTGATGGCCCAATAGCAGTTGAATCAGGACTTGGAGCCGGCGAAGAGGCTAGATCGATTGATGGGCCGATATATAGGCACACCAGCTGATATTTTGAACAGTGGCAAAAACTAAACAAAAATATGCTTATTTACCAAATATGTATAGCTACACGGCAAAAAAAGTTATCATGCTCTAGAGAATAAAAGTACCACATATTTTTAAAAATAAATAAATCAAGTGTAATGTAAAGCACACAAAAATGCCATGCTTGTACAAAAGATATAATACATCAAGTCAGAGCAGTTATGAAACTAATAAAAGACAGAATTTGACATATAGAAGAAAAAAACTTAACAATTATTTTTGTGCCTAAGTTGACATTAAGTATAAGATGATGGCAAAAGAAATATTGAAAAGAAAACTTGTGAAAAAATCTAATGAAAATAAATTTGCCATGGGATGTTCAAATAATTTTGTATGATATACCAAAAAGAATTTACCATGCTTTGTTCAACAAATTGCCATGTTTTGAAAAAATAATTTATGATGTTGTATTCATTAAAAGTTGCCTTAGTTTGTACAAAACATATTTGCCATGGTCCAAACAATAATTTTGGCATTGTTTACTTTTCTGCCATGGTCCCAAAATGTATCATGGTCTAAAATATAATTCCATGTTTTAAACAATAACTTTTGCCATGGTTTGAACAATAAATTTGCCACGGTCCAAAAAATTATCATGGTCTAAAATATAAAGTTTCCATGTTTCAAAAAATTACTTTTGCCATGGTTTGAAAAATAAATTTGCCATGGTCCAAAAAAAATCATGGTCTAAAATATAATTTTTCCATGTTTTAAAAAATTACTTTTGCCATGGTTTGAACAATAAATTTGCCATGGTCCAAAGTATAAATTTGCCACGGTTCAAAAAATAAAGTTGTCATGGTTCAAGAAATAAATTTGGCATGGTATAAATTATAAATTTTCCATGGTCCAAAAAATAACTTTGCCATGAATCAAAAAATAACTTTTCTATGGTTCAATTTTTTTTTTAAATCCATGGTCCAAAATAAAAATTTGCCATGGTCCATAAAAGTAAAATTTGCCAAATGGTCTAAAAAGAAAATTATGAATGTTGATTAATTACATGATACATCTAACAATATTGATTTGGTATTATGAATGTTGATGACTTTTCTTATAAACTTAGTCAAAACTTTACAAGTCCGACTGAAGACAAATCTTAACCAGTTCAGACTTATAGACAAGAACAAGTCAACGGCTATCTATTACGAGGGTGTGGAGCACGCAAGTTTTTTTTTATGATTTCAGGTCAAGCGAAAGCCCACCTGGACTTGATAGGGCCCGACAACACGGCCCATACTGACGCGTCAGGTCCAACTTGTTCGTGGCCCAGACCGACCAGAGAGAAACTCGGCCTGGCCCGTCCCCTTCCTCCGCCGCCCCCGCCGCACTGCCCGGCGGATGCTGCCGCTCCGGTGTACCATATCCCCAGTTCTGATAGATTCCGGTCGTCCCTGCGCTCCTGTGGCAGTCCGCCACTCTTCCGTACTAGCAACCCCCTCTCCCCTGCCGTCTCCGGTAGCTCACCGCCGGCAGCGGCCACCGCATCGATAGGTTTGATTCGCAGGTACTCCAATCAACTACAGATTCGTGTATCCTCCTACCAATCAACTGCTCGTGCCAGGATTCTGAGCGCTGGGCGGCGAGGCGAAGAGCTTCAGCCTACTGGGCGGCGAGGAATAATCCAGAGGGGACGCACCATTGGCACGGTAAGGAGCAACTTCTTCCTGACTGGTACTATCAAATTGCAGAAATTTTTGTGAAATCTCATGTGCCATACACCCTGGTAATCGTAACTAATAGCAGCATTACATGGTCATAGGAGTAGCATAGATAATCTGGTCAAGCGCGATACGTGCTAGGCACGGTAGATCTTTCATTCCATGAGCAGGAAAGTAGTTCATGGCTGGCTTCTCGCGATGCCCTACGCCTTAAAGGCTAACTGAATTGAATATTATATGGCATATATGATACACTTTCTAAGCACAACAGTACCTGTGTAGTAAAGACTCGCTGGTATTTTTTTCTCAAACACCCGTTTGCGCCCAAACACGTGTTTTCTGTATTAAGAGTATTAGAAGGCGAAAAAAGCTATCAAAAACAAAAGGGAAGCGAAGCAAAATCGTAGGCTACAAACAGCTTAAGGCAGGGCTCGCGGCTACACTGGAAATTGGGAGAACTTAAAAGGGTTTCTAACTTTCTTATTGTTCTGTGTTAGTTATTCCTACTCCTACGATATAATTCAATTCATTCTGTCGATTTCTCTTCATTTATTGGAGCTAGGAGTATTTTGGAACATGCTATTAATTTCAACTAGAATAATTGGAAACAGCTCTGCATTACAGCGAGAACCTGGACAAACTATAGAATAAAATAGGTTCTTTGCTGTAGAACAAGAAGGTTTGTAATATTAAAACATTTTGCAGGTCAAATTAACTCAAGATAAGCAGCTTCAGGTTCTACCAATTGGAAAAGATACAGCAGACCGGTCTTTTACTTTCAGAACATCATCTGCTCATAATCGTACCGGCTGTCTTGCTGGGATTGTCTCATTTCACCTTGGACCTGATACATCTGAGGCTACAGGTGGAGCTGAAGAGTTCACATTTCCAGCAATACCGAAATTTGGTTCATTTGTTGCGACAAAGTTATGATCTATGTTGCTCTCTGCATCCATGGTACCTTCCAAGACTTTGACTACGTCGGACATTTTAGGCCTTCCTTTGCAGTCAATCTGCAAACACCACATCGCGAGCCTCATCATCTGAATCACATCTCGCTCATGTGCTTGCATGTCGTTGCTGCTCTTGTCAATCAAATCTTCCAAGTGATTGTTCTTCACCTTTCCTTCCAATAGGGTAATAAGATGGATGCTTTCATCAGACAGGGAAGTGTCGAGGTTCTTTCTTCCGCTCACGATTTCCATGACCACAGCGCCAAAGCTATAGACATCGGCCTTCTCCGTGATTTGTGATGTCAACCATTCAGGGGCTAGATAACCAGGTGTGCCTCTCATTCTTGTAACCACTTGACTCATATCCCTATCAATGAGCTTGCATAGACCAAAATCTGAAAGTTTAGCATTGAAGTCATCATCTAAGGGGATATTTTGTGGTTTGACATCCAAATGGGCAATTCTCTTCATGCAATCCTCGTGAAGATAAGACAGACCCTTAGCTATGTCAGCGATAATCTTGCATCGCACCCTCCATTCTAACGGAGGAGCACTATTTTCATGTCGACCATAGATCCACCTGTCCAAGGATCCTTTTGGCATATACTCATAAACCAAGAGCCTATGGGATTTCTCTGCACAGAAACCAAACAGCCTCACCAGATTGATATGATGAATGTTGCCGATTGTCTGAACCTCCGCCAAGAATTCTCTCTTCCCTTGACCAGCTCGATCCAAACGTTTTACCGCAATCCTTTCCTCGCCTAGCTGCCCCTCGAAAACAGACCCAAATCCTCCTTCCCCAAGCTTGTCCTTGAATTGCTCTGTTGCTGCTTCTAACAGTTGAAACGTAAACCTCATTGGTATTCCTTGTAGCTGACCGAACTCTGCCTCCTCTTCCTCCATCTCCTGGTGTCTTCGTGTTCTTCTTCGATGTATGATGAAAAAGATGAATGTGACAATTGAAACTATGGCACCTGCAATTGCAACTGAAACAAAAGTGCCTACTGAGGGTCCTTTGCGTAGTGGCCTAAGATCAGCTGAGTTAGGAGGACTTGGAGGTGAAGGCGTTAGATTGACCGGTGGGCAGAAGATGACCTGGTAGTCGGTATCAAATGGGCAGCTGAATGAAGTATCTTTGGGAGCATCACTGGAGTAACTTATTGCCTCCGGGCACATCTGCACAAAGAAAGCAGAGTATTTCAAGGGTGTCACGTAGATCCTCAAACCCTGAAAACCATCATCCAGGTTCTCAAAGTATAGTAAGTGTTTCATGGTAGGTAAATTATAGGCCGTCAGACTACTTTAATGTTGAACTAATTTTGGATCTGGATCACACTTATTGCACTTTGAGAACCTGAATGATGATTTCCATAGTTCGAGGACCTACGTGACACCCCCTGAATAGTTCGGAGACCTACAACGCAGTTCACTCGCCCAAACAATAACATTGCCATGATTCAAACAATAACTTTGCCATGGTTCAAAAAGAATTCCATTGTCAAAAATTGAAATTTGCCATGGCCCATAAAAGTCAAAATTGCCAAATGATCTAAAAAAGAAATTTGCCATGGTCCATAAAAGTCAAAAGCTTGTTATCCAGCGTATCCCTCTTCGACGTGCGACTGACACCATTTTCAAAATATGTGGTTATATGCAGCTTTAATTTGGCAGCCGCTTAGCCGCTCGATCGTGATATCAAGTCGAGCGAAAGGCCACCTCGACTTGATAGGGCCCGACAACACGGCCCATACTGATACGGCCCAACGTGTTCGTGGCCCAGCCCGGCCAGAGAGAAAATCGGCCAGGCCCGTCCCCTTCCTCCGCCGTCCCCGCCGCACTGCCCGGCGGATGCTGCCGCTCCAGTGGACCATATCCCCACTTCTGATGGATGCTAGTGCAAGGATTCTGAGCGCTCGGCGGCGAGGCGAAGAGCTTGAGCCTACTGAGCTCAGAGGAATAATCCAGAGGGGACGCACCATTGGCACGGTAAGCAGCAACCTCTTCCTGACCAGTACCATCAAATTGCAAAAATGTTTGTGGAATCTGATGTGCCATACACCCTGGTCACTAATAGCAGCATTACATGGTCACGGCAGTAGCATAGATGATCCGGTCGAGCGCGATCGTGCTAGGCACGGTACATCTTTCATTCCATGAGCAGGAAAGTAGTTCATGGCTGGCTTCTCGTGTGCAAACTCGCAAAGTTGCGAGCTGTTGCAACATGCGATGCCCTACATCTTAAGGCCTTGTTTGGTTACACCCTTTGCCAAGAGGATTGGAGGGGATTTTGACTTGCGGGGGATTAAATCCACCTCAATCCCTGCCAAAACCCCTTCACAACCCTGTCAACCGAACACAGCCTAAAGGGTTTGTGAGTTGAAACTTAAGTGTCATATACGACACGCTTTCTGTGTATGCACAGCAGTATCCGTGCAATAAAAAACACACTGGAATTTTTCTCTCCAACACACGCCGAAACGCGTGTCGCTTGTATTAAGTGTATTAGAATGAGAACACCAGTATGCCCGCAGCGTATACAAAACAAAACCAGCCAACAAAAGAATTAGGGAAAAAACTAAGCTAGTCAAGCCTAAAAGCTACTGTATCAAAACAAGGGAAGAGAAGCAAAACTGTAGGCTACAGACAGCTTAAGGCAGGGCTCGCGGCTACACTGGAAATTGGGAGAACTTTAAAGCACTTGTGGTTTCTAATTGTTCTGTCTTAGTTATTCCCTACTCCTAAAATGTGTTTTAATTCAGTCTGTCCATTTCTCTGCCTTTATTGGAGCTAGGTGCCTAGCAGCATTTGTAACACTAGATGACCCGGTTGCGCCGATGGCGCAAGAAGCCAGTTAGAAGTGATGTTAGTAGTGAATAAGTAAGTAGATGCAGACAGAAAGATAATGCAAATGAGGATTGTATACAGATAGTAGAATGATTAAATTGGTTTTCAGATGGAAAAAATATGATGTTTAGAAGAGGAAATAAGCCAATGTATATATGATGACAGATACAATAATAGTGTTAAACTTGGATTTCATAAAGTATTAATTTCCCTTATAGGTTTTCTGGGATATTCATTGACGATCATATATGGAGCAATATAAATGGATTTCTTAACTATATTGGTCACAGAGGCAGAAAGCTTGTTACCTGAATATAAGAAAATATTTGCACTAAACAGGAGGGATTAGACGCAGTTGGCATATATATATATATATATTACATGGATCTGACATAGCATCATTGATTCCAAATTTATACATGACCAGACAGTACTGCCAAAAGCAAACGGGTTCTTAGTGTTAAGCTATACACACATAGTTTCATAATTTAGGTAGCTTAGTAGACTGAACATGATGACCAGAGAGTCCAGTGCCAAAAGCAAACAGGTTCATAGGATGAAGCTATACATACAGAACTTCATACGCTAATTAGGTAGTTTTGCAGTCTGAACATTATGCTCAGAGGGCATGCACGGTGAGACGCAGGTGCTTGTAGTTGCGCTTGAAGGCAAAGGCATATACTTCTTCCTTCATATTAGATGCATGCAAGAAGTCTTCCAAGGTTCTGGCAATTGTTGCCCTGTTATCGACTCCTTTGATTAGACGGGCTTTGACGAAGGTATTTCCATCTCCAGATTTTATTGGTAAGTCATAAAGCTTTGGGTCAATACAGCGGCGGAGATATTTGTTGGTAAATCTGGCTGAGAAATACTGCATCTGAAAGGTAACAACACTGAGAAAAGGAACATTCGAAATGAAAGGTAACAACAGTAAGAAGAAGAACTATATATATAATTGCAAGTGATGTGTATAGGGTCTTTCCATTCTGTGAGTGGCAAAGGTCTTGCTGATGTGGCAAATTTAATAACGGATGTGTGGCTTCCTTGTAGCAATGAGACGCCTAAAATTTCTAAGCTGTTTCCTGTATAGCCTCACTTTGTTTCCCCATCTAAAATGACCATAAACATTGATGAAGTCCAACTGCTCGAGTTGGAGCAAGCTCACGCTGGACTCGGCAGTCCAGGCCCTCTCACCCGCAGCCTGCAGGAACAACAAGAAAAAATTCAATATCCCAGTTGGACACTTTGGTGAGCAACTGGTGTTCATAAACATTGATTAAACAAAGCAAATCAAGCAGGGGAGAGCTGATTAAGGGAAGCAAATCAGGCACAAACATTGATTATCCACAACTTCTACCCACAAATAGGTTCCTTAACCACTACAGAAAATGGTTTGTTGTTCATGGTACTATGAAAGAAAGGACTTGTTTAAATTGGCCACTTGCCGCATGAAGTCTCAAAATGAAAACCAGCAATAGACTCCTTACTATATACTGGAATGGCAAAGAAATAACAAAAGACAACTTGGAGCAAATAATCAATGTGTGTACCAATAACTAAAGCAAGCACATATCCTATTCCAGAACCAAATCTGAAACAATATGAATGCGGACAACAAAAAGAACATCAATGTAGGGCCAGAAAAATTAACTGAAGGTTTGCACTGGACTAATATCCAATGAAGTCAATGCAATTGCCCAAATGTTATTTTAATGAAGATCGGAACTCTCAGACGAGAAACAAAAAATTCAGAGGGCGTGATGAATTACTTACCATGTTTAATTACTTGTTGTTGAGATGTACTCTCCGTCCTTTGCTTCAAGTCATTATTTTCCATGTCTCACAATATATTTTGTCGAGTAAGAAAATCCATTTCAGCGAACACTTCTATCGCTTCTAATTGAATTATTCAGCCATGAATATATTCTGAACATAAACAGGGCATTGTGGAGCAGAAATCAATAACCATCTTGTTTCCATGATATGTGTAATGGCCCTTGCAGAAAAAGATCATGTACTGGTTAGTCTTTACTCTCAAGCTCCTCAGTATACTGACCTTTCCAAGCAAGAGACATCTCAACATATTCCCCGCAAGTGATATGATTACAAAAAGATAAAACATGAAACTGTTAAAACCATTGCTATCATAACTTGCAGACTGGTAACACTAAATGTATGTCTCATATAGGTTCAGAAATAGTTTTCACGCATGTATAACAAAGAATGCCAGAACTCACAAAATAAAAATTGAGAAGCCTCATACAATATGGTAGATGCCAAGTACAATGATACGGCTATGCTACAACCAAAGCGACAACCTCATCTCCAAACCTAGTGAATAAATGGTACTCAGACTACAGAGAAACTGAGGAACGAATGAATGCACCAGATTATGGGGCATGTGTGGTTAGTAGGAGACGGTGCAAGACCTGTAAATCTGGGCATGTCCTTTATTCTGGTACAGCTTAGATGAAGAAATCATATGGAGTAGAAGCTGGGCGTCCATGTAGGTTCCCTGCAACTCACATTTGTAAATAAGGTAAGGACATGTGAACTAAACAAAGCATCAGAATAGAAGTATAGTAAACCGAAAGATAAAATGGCACGAAACCAACCTCTTTATCAATCGCCACAAGGTCAGTATGCTTGATAGGGCCATTATCAGTCGCCCACGGTAATGCCATAGACGAGACACGAGGATACACACATTCCAGCTGAATTCTCGGTCAATGTATCTCCGAAAGCAAGCTCATCTTGGTGTTTGCCATCTGCGAAGAGAAAGCTCAATTCTGGACCCAACGTTTGAACTCATGCACCTAACTTACAATTTCACAGGCTGAGGAGCAACTGAGAAGTTGCTACAAGAAACAACAGAAAGAAATCAAACTGAGCTTGCAGCTCAGAAGGAGCTCTACACGAATACTCTTAATGCAGAGAAAGAGGAATAAAGAATCAATAGAGAAGCCCAAGCTGAGCCTGAGAGCCGTTAAAGAGAAGTTTGTGGAAAATTTAATATGCTGACTAACACAACCAAATAGTTGAGGAATGCTCTCAGCAGACAAGAACAGGAGGCAAGGCATGAGAATAAGCAAACAAGGACGCATTTTTCACAGGTTAATGGAGCATGCAGCAAGAAGTAATCAAGTGCATCAATAAGAGCACATCTAACCTTGTTAGAGAAGGACGCAGACGTGAAGCAACCTGGACAGGTAGGGAAACAAGCAAAAAAGAGCGTTTCAGTTGACAGGCATTTTATCAAACACGAGATGAGCAAGAAAACCTTACCTCCCCAAGCACCAATTCGAAGGATGAACAAGGAGCCGGAGGAACCTCCAGCAAGAAGGCAAAAAGAAGTGAGAATAAGAAAATAGAGCACAAGTAAAGGGGGAGAAAGCCGGCACACCCATGGCAAAGCAAAAACGACGGCGGCGGATCTTACCAGGTAGTAGTACTAAGGAAGCCATGAATCAGTGGATGAGCCCAGGTCACCATGCGAAGATGAGTAAATAGCGAAGAAAGAGCTTACCTGTGCCGAGCGTCTCCTCCACGAATTGGGGGCCATCCTCGACCTCTCCTCCTCTACAGGAGGCCGCCGGGGTGGGGGCTTGACCAGGATTGGTTCCTCTGCTGCCGTCGCTGCATCAGCCGCCACCGCTCTCCTGGCTGCGACCTACGCCCGATGTGGAATCACGGCGCGCGGCGCCGGATGGCGGCGACCTGCGCCAGATCCGACTGGATCGAGAACGTGGCGGCGCCCACGCTGCTGCACCTCAAGCGCCGGGAAGAGGCCAGGGAGTAGCGGCGCCCACGCTGCTGCACCTCGAGCGCCGGGAAGAGGCCGGGAGAGAAGGCGGCGATTTCTCGCACGCGTGTGACGGTGCGTGCCGGCCGGGGCCGCAGCGGTGAACGTGGGTGGCAGGGGTGGGTTCGGATATTTTTACCGTCCTCAGTTCAACCCGGCTGCAACGCTGGCGTGTGTGTCCGCGCGCGCTGTTGGCTGAGGTGACTCCCGCTTTCCGTGCTCGCACGCGTTTTTGCTTGCCGTTGTGCCGCTGCGGGTGGTCCCTCATTTCCCCTGGCCCCGTCTGTCGGTGGTGATGGTCTTCCTTTACTGTTCCTGGGCCAGGTCATCAGCCCACGCCCCCCAGACAAAGCCGCGGCGCCTCACATCACCCGCCAGCATGCCGCGTCGCATCAACTGTACCCGCGGCTGGGTCAGCGCGGGTCAGCACGCACGCGCGAAGCTCCAGCGCGCCAATCGGGCCGCGGCAGAGCGCGACGCACCGACCCAATGACCGACGCGGACGTAGCGTCCCCTGTGACAGCACGCGCTGGCCCACACAGGAGATGCCCCACCGGTCATGGAAAGGAACAACGAGCGGACGGGTGAAAAAGAACGGACGGCCACCAGCAGACAGGAGCAGGCGCTATGAATAGTAAATCAAATCAAATGGCCCCAAATCAACGCGCGCTCGACGAGCCTTCCGGTAGCCGAGTTGCCCAGACAGGTTTACTAGTTAGATGCTGTTAGTTTCAACTGGAATAACATGAAACAGACCTGCATCATAGAGAGAAACTGAACAAACTGTAGAGTCAAATGAGTTATTCTGATGTAGAACAAGAAGATTTGTAATATTAACATATTTTGCAGGTAAAATTAACTCAAGATAAGCGGCTTCAGATTGTACTAATTTGGAAAGATACAACAGACAAGTCTTTTACTCATTTCATTTGGCACCTGATAATCTAATTGTCTGTCTTCTCGGGGTCGTCTCATTTCACCTTGGACCTGATACATCTGAGGCTACAGGTGGAGCTGAAGAGTTCACATTTCCAGCAATACCGAAATTTGGTTCATTTGTTGCGACAAAGTTATGATCTATGTTGCTCTCTGCATCCATGGTACCTTCCAAGACTTTGACCACCTCGGACATTTTAGGCCTTCCTTTGCAATCAATCTGCAAACACCACATCGCGAGCTTCATCATCTGAATTACATCTCGCTCGTGTACTTGCATGTCATTACTGCTCTTGTCAATCAAATCTTCCAAGTGATTGTTCTTCACCTTTTCTTCCAATAGGGTAATAAGATGGATGCTTTCATCAGACAGGGAAGTGTCGAGGCTCTTTCTTCCACTCACAATTTCCATGACCACAACGCCAAACCTATAGACATCGGCCTTCTCCGTGATTTGTGATGTCAACCATTCAGGGGCTAGATAACCAGGTGTGCCTCTCATTCTTGTAACTACTTGGCTCATATCCCTATCAATGAGCTTGCATAGACCAAAATCAGAGAGTTTAGCATTGAAGTCGTCATCTAAGAGGATGTTTTGTGGTTTGACATCCAAATGAGCAATTCTCTTCATGCACTCCTCATGAAGATAAGAGAGACCCTTAGCTATGTCAGCGATAATCTTGCATCGCACCCTCCATTCTAACGGAGGAGCACTATTTTCATGTCGACCATAGATCCACCTGTCCAAGGATCCTTTGGGCATATACTCATAAACTAAGAGCCTATGGGACTTCTCTGCACAGAAACCAAACAGCCTCACCAGATTGATATGATGAATGCTGTCGATTGTCTGAACCTCTGCCAAGAATTCTCTCTTCCCCTGACCAGCTCGATCCAAACGTTTTACCGCAATTCTTTCCTCGCCTAGCTGCCCCTTGAAAACAGACCCAAATCCTCCTTCCCCAAGCTTGTCCTTGAATTGCTCTGTTGCTGCTTCTAACTGTTGAAACGTAAACCTCATTGGTGTTCCTTGTAGCTGACTGAACTCTGCCTCCTCTTCCTCCATCTCCTTGTGTCGTCGAGTTCTTCTTCGACGTAGGATGAAAAAGATGAATGTGATGATTAAAACTATGGCACCTGCAATTGCAATTGAAACAGAAGTGCCTACTGCGGTTCCTGTGTGTAGTGACCTTAGATCAGCTGGGTTAGGAGGACTTGGAGGTGAAGACGTTAGATTGATCGGTGGGCAGAAAATGACCTGGTAGTCGGTAAACAATGGACAACTGAATGAAGTATCTGTGATAGCATCATTGGAGTAACTTATTGCCTCCGGGCACATCCGCACAAAGAAAGCCGAGTATTTGTTGGATTCACAGGGTGGCTCACCGCAGCAGTACATATAATTATTCTTCTCCTGGAACACTGTACATGCGCTGTTGCAGCCTCCTGGTGCCTTGAGCTCACTCGGACACTGTGACGTGATGTTGGCAACACAGTGCGGCCCCTTTATGCACCCTGATCCCCCTTGCCCCTTGCCCGGCATTGGCAAGAACTCCATGGGTACGTTAAATCCCTGGTGGAGGGAGATGCTGAAGAAACTGTTGTTGTTAAACTGGTCGAGCGAGAATTGAGCAGACGTGTAGGGTGGCTGACCATCTCTCTGGCAGACGAGCAAGCCGTCACAGTCGCCTGTCTGACATGACGTGTTGCCTCTGCCGTCAAGCGAGCAGCCCGTTCGTGCCCATACGCGCCCTCCAGCGGTGTCATAGGGCACCTGGAGGGTCCATGTCTTCCCAGGCTCCAGCCGCATGCCGCCACCCACCGGCAAAGCGGCCGGCCATACGGTGTAGGGGCATCGGTTGGTGATGTTGGGTATGGTTTGGGTGGTGACGAATGGCAGGAGCAGGAGGTGGAGCAGGAGGAGGAGGGGAGGTGGGTGGTGGAGACTCGGGGAGGAGGTACCCATAACTGCCAACTGTGTCAGTCTGGTAATATGACCCCTCTTGGATGAGATGATAAAGGAGGGATGGAATGGAGGTCTAGATCAGTGTATACTTTTCTAATATCTGCGTGTTGAAAATGTTCAACGGTCTACGGTCAGCAGCGTATGGCCTAACTCACTGTTAGCTGTCCTCCGATACAAACAGTTTGACAGGCCCACAACTTGATTGCTGCATGTGTTAGCTGTTTACTTCTTAGCTCCTTTCAACCTCATGTTGAACATCCTTACCAGGTTACCATACATGCAAACTGTCGACAGTACTTTTTTTTTTTACGACAGTGCAAACATATCGTCGACATATTTTTTTTGTGAAAGAAAGCTTTTACTGTATTACTCAATGATATTTTTTTGCTTCAGGTGTTCATTCCTGGTCTATTCTGATGTATATGCTCATGCTGCGACTGCCAGATCACCTGCAGCACTGGACCCTAGAGGGGCGTTGGGGCAGCAACGCGAAGGCTATAATCTGTGGGGTCGAGATCACTATGGAACGGGATCATGGGGGCCGGCGAGCGGAGCTGGTCAGCGGCATGCAGCTGCGTCGAAGCAGCTTGAGGATTGGAGGTCAACAATGGCGGCAACTGTGAGTGGGGACAGAATGTCTAGTGCATTACTTTTGTGGTTGGGATGTAGTCATTTCATTTTCAACCCATCTGTCTCGATTACAAGTTGTCATGTAAGCCAAGCTTCTTGGAAGTGAAAGATTTGGAGGAACAGAGCTCATCAAGGCCACAAAAGAAAGCATGTTGTAGATCACCACTCAGCAGCCCATTCGTTGAGGATAATTAGTCTCTCTTCGTGGCTATTTTTGTCTCTCTCTCTCTCTCTGGTTCGCCGTGCTGCTTATTCTTCCAGGGTTTTTTTACTGGAGCATGGTTACACTCACATAAATTATGTCACGGATACTGTATAAAAAAACTCATCGTGGAATTAAATTCAGCAACAACTGATATTCAGAGGAAAGGAAAACTAAGACACCTGAAACAAAAACAGTTCAAATGATTTGAAGTACTGTCATTTCATGAAAATAGTAGTTGTATGCCCCTGGTTGAATCAAAATTTCGACCGGGCATGGGCATCTTCAACCTAACAGAAAAGGAGTTTTTTGTTTTCAATTTTTTTTAAACTTGGAATGCAATGCTTATCCTATGCTGAAGACTTAAGCTAGTGTTGCTTAGTAGGTTCATGAAATCTATGAGATAAGGAAACATAAAAATTCAAAAAAATAGAGTAGGTGCAACAATTCTTAAAGTTTACAAGGAAAAAAAAAATATAAATGTAACGGTAAGAGTTTTTTTCCCTCTTTGTTTGAAGAGTACATGAATTTTTCAACAAGTTCCTCAAACATTTTTTCGTAAATACATGAACATATTCCATGTATGGCGGAACATTTTTTAAAATATTTTCTGTACAGACCAACTTTATCCGGCGAAACAAGTTTTTACAAGTTGTTAAACAGTTTGTTTCACATGCATAAACATTTTATTTGACATGGATAAACATTTTTTTTCATTATCAGTGAACATATTTATCTGATTAAAATAGTTGCAGTGATCTAAACGCTTTTATATTTCTTTACGGAGGGAGTACTCAAAGAGTGTCATGTGTACCAAATACATGACCCCTAAATTTTGGTCCAACTGAAAATGAAAGCGAACAGCTTGTCTTCTGGAGCGCACGCTGCGGCATCGCCTTGCATCTAACACAATGGTGTTGGAGCTTGGCGGTAGGGGCTGAAGTTTCATTCAGGTCCGGATCCTCAAGAACTCCAAATATGAAGGCTGGGGCCAAATATGAAACATCCACCCAAAAGAAAATTTGTACTCCGCTAGTTGTTCTTTTGCAGTCGGTGCTCCATAAAAACAGTTTTTTACAGATCACATATTGCCAGCAAATTATTAAGTGGATAGCATCAAACTTGTCTGAATAAAAATTACTACTATCTAACTGATCAGGATTGCCCCCGGATTATCACAATATTGCTATGCCGATAGACATCAAACAAGTTCAGTGCATAATATCCAACCGATCAGGCCGACGAATTCGGGGCGTTCATGCATATATGCTTGGTCCATATTTTACGCGGACTCGACCATGACTTCATAAAACTCAAAATACACGCACCCAACACACAAATGCAGCTTTCTAACCACCACTTCAAAATTCCATGTCCCTTACTCCACAGACTACTCCAAGCATGTTTACATGATAAGACGCGTCGATCAGGAATTTATTTCAGGCGGTGGTGGCAACGAGCTCCATCATAATTAATGTTCTGAGGGTCCGACTGTCAGAGCCTTTTTTATCTTGTTGGATCCCCCTTAAGGAGGTCTTCCACCGAGCTTTTGTATTTCGCGATCAAATCCCTGGTAAACATGGCAATGGTTAGGATAGAACTCTACTGAATCACAAAAATTGTTGGCACGTTGCGTTGATGAATGGAGCACTTACTTTCTTTGATCAAGCAGCTGACGGGTTTCTTCCAAACTTTGCATTTGTCCTTCAACCGTCTGTTAGTAACAAAAGGAAATACTTTCTGTCAGAATCGGGGCTTAGGGTTGGAACTATTTGTGGCGTTAGCTGGTCAGTACTTTACGTGAGTGGTCAGGATTCACTGGTGAGACCCATAAGAATTATGTCATCTTTCAAACCGCAAAAGCACCTAGAGTTACACACACCATTAGTAAGATAACCATGGTCAGAATAATGAGAACTGAATATTTCTCCCAAGTTAATAGCTGATACAAAGATAAACCAGCCAAAAAGTCATAAATAGAGTTGTGGCTAAATCCTTTACAAGGCAAGAAGTTATGTAGAAATCGCCAAATTTACAATGGCAAAATATTAATTTTTTGGGAACATTTCTGGAACTATGTGTACACTGTCAATGAGGGTCGATTATTACAAATATGGATATTACCTCCGTAGTTATTGCATATCTACCAAATATTAACAATTTAATATTGGAAGATTACATTTCGAAGAAAACAAAAAAAGAAGATCGCCTAGTGTGCAAGTTACTCTCGTAACTGTGACGAGATGTCTAGATTACATTAATGCAACTAAAATAATACTCACTCCATATCAAAATGGATGTCCTTTCAGCCTCTTAATTTTTTTTGTTCTTTTACCCTTATAATTTAGTTTTAGCTGTGTTCCTACTTTGCCCTTCGTCAATGTCATCAAGAAAATAGCTAATTAACTCCTCCTGTTGTTGCATTTGCATGCTTTGCTTTGCATAGGAAAAACAAGGCAATTTAATGCCCTTGGGATGAGCAAGAGATGGCCAATATCAACATTTCACACACTCTTAAATCCTGTGCCCAACTCTAAAAGGGCATCTATTTTGAATGTGAGGGAGTTCCAAACTTGAAATAGCTTCATTTCTATAACAAATACAGTATTTGGTTTAAAATATCAGGTTCCTAGTCCTTTCAGGAGAGAAAGAAAAGACCAGGGTACGACTAAGCTGATCCACCGATCTGCTAGTGTTTCAACTTTCAAGCTACCAGGCTTAACACTTTTAGAACTTTTGGTGCATTTTGGTAATTCTGCAAGTGAGCCCACAATATTCAATTATTCATATATCGTATATTATATTTGCAACCAAACTAGCATGTAACCTCTGCAGTTAAGCCTGACTAGATTAGACAAAAGTAACGTGCCACCTAGTTGAAACTTGAAACAATGTTCTATTTCTATGTCACACTAAATTATTGTTATCATTATCAGAAAAGCTACCACATATGAAGTCATGTGTAGAAGCTTACAACAGACTTCGAGCTTAGTGTTCCCGAAATGGAGTTCAATAACTGCTGGCTCCTGGCGAATTGACTGGTCAATTCTTCAACCTGCGTAAACAAATAAAAATAACTCAGGTTACTAGACTACCAAGCTCTGAGTAATTCATATGTCAGGCTTCAAAATTCTACAAAAGCACAATTTAATACGAAGATAGTATAGTTTATTAGCTTGGCACATATAAGTATGAGACCAAAACATCCTAGAATCTCTGGAGTTAACTAGTTCAATTTTATTGTATTATTTTTTTCATATTAAATGAACTCAATATGTAACTTTTCTTAGACCAGAAGCAGGCATCTACCATACTACCATTATCCCATCATTATTTCTTCAACAAAAGAAAATAAGAGATTATACGAAATTCTTACCAATGCATCAAAAGCTTGATCCCTTGTGCCTGTTGCAATCGCATCACCTAATCTTGTCACCAACTGATATAGCAAGAAAAAAAAACAAATAAAAGAATCATCAACGATACTGCTTAGTACTTTAACAAAGATAAGAAAATGATGGTTAGCTTTATTGCTAAGATGTGCTAGTATTGAACATGGCTTTTTCTCTCGGTCGTTTTTTCCGGTAACCCCCTCCAAGAAAAACGGTTACCGGCCGGAAAATTTTGGATAGATTTAAATTTGAACGTAAAGAATGGAACCAATACTACTAAGGATGCCAGTATTGACGTAAACAGGCGGGTGTTGGAGTGGTACACGGTACCGTGCAAGCCGCGGGTGTCCGCGGTGGTCACGGGGTCGAATTCCCACGCCCTCGGGTTTTACGCCAAGTTTTTTTACTATCACTGCAGTGAGGGACCAACCAAGGCAAAACAAGGTAAAAGTGAAAAGCAGCTCCAAGGACTCGAGCTCAAGAGCTCGGCTTAAGCAGGTTCCGTGCCGACCATCTCACCACTGCTTCGTTTGAGTTCAGTTGTATATAGGGTATAAATGTATTTATTCCATTACGAAAAAATAATAATTCAAATTTCTTTAGAATTTTTCGGGCACTTAAACACCGAGATTTCTGGTATTTTGGGAGAATAGGTTTTACCGGTGGCCCCCAGTAAAAAAAGGGGAACGGTTACAAAAACCTTGGTTGTGAAAACGATATTGCAAAGAAAACAAACCTCATTTCTTGATGCAACTACAAAATGTGATGGTCGCAAAATGTTATCACCAGCTTAACAAAGTTCTATAATGACACCATGATATTCTCATTTAATAGGCCTAGCTTCAAAATTGTGTTCCCCTTGTTAACCTAAACATTGTTTTTTCTATTCCATCGTTACAGCCCCACTGTTGTATTCTTCAACATAGCCCTCTGCTCTCACAATGCCAGCACCTATGGTTGGCCAATAAAAAATCTGCCTTGATATGACATTGACAGCATCAAGACCTTCTATTTAAACAGAAATGGATTATATTCCAATTTGTTCCAAGCTAGATGCTTCATAAGTGATTCCTCGAATGGTGACACATGAACCATGTTGCAGCAGCAGAGATGGCCGTACTGCAGCAGTAACAGCATAGCCAAGTAGTAAGCATCCCCACCCCACCTACATTGTCTGTAGGTTGGTTTTTTTGTCGAATAAATGATTTAGTTTCACCATTTCCCAGAATGAGTGTCTGGAAAATGAGATCCCAGGCGACCCACAATCAGATCATGCAACCAGGATCACAGTTTGGCAGGGGTTGCCGCAGGTCCATATGGTGTGCAGACAAGGAAACATCTGCAGTGGGTACTTAGTACAGAGGATTGTTTCTGTTTGCAATGGCATTTTGCAATCATACCATATTTGCAATTCCATACAAATAAATATTATCCAACTTAAACGTGCTAACAAAATTTGTACCCATAGTACTTAATACTCCCTTTGTAACTTAATATAAGACCTTTTTTTGACACTATCATAGACTCTAAAAACGTCTTATAAAATGTTACAGAGGTACTATGATACTATGTCTTCGATTCCATGTCAGTTGGCTTTCCATACAAGAGGTATATGTAATGGCAATGTAAGTTCATGCCATGAATCGATTAATGATATAGAAATCAATGGCATACAGAACAAATTTTAGAAGGAACAAGAACCACATTTGGTATAACTGTTAAGAATGATATACCAAAATGATTATGTCAGAACGAGCAACAGCCTGTACCAGAGCTATCCTATTACGTACTACTATTCAAGAATAATTGTCTCTGGTACTATTGGCACAATACACATCTGCACAGTAACGATACAATGTTAAAAACTAACTTCGCAAAAAAAAAACATGAAACTGAAAACCAAAAGTGGATGGTTAATTACTACAGTGCATTAAATGATTTAATTTCACCATTTCACAGAATGAGTGTTTAGCAAATTATATCGCAGGCGAACCACAATCAGATCAAGCAACCAGGATCACAGTTTGGCGGCGGTTACCGCAGGTCCATATGGTGTTCAGACAAACAAACATTTGCAGTAGATACTTGGTACAGAGGATTGTTTCTGTTTGCAGTGGCATTTAGCAATCATATCATACTGCTAAATATTTTCCAAGTTAAATGTGCCAAGAAAATCTGTACCCATAGTAATACTTAAATATGTTTTCGACTCCATGTCGGTTGGCTTTCCATACAAGAGGTATATTTAAGGAAGCCGTAAACCCATGCCATGAATCGATTAGAGATACAGAAGTCAACGGCGTACAGATTTTTCTAGAAGGAACAAGAACAACCTTCGGTGTAACCGTTAAGAACGATATACCAAAACGATTATGTCAGAATGGTCGGCAGCCTGTACCAGAGCTATCCTATATCGCTACTGTTCAAGAATAATCCTCAGATTATCTCTAGTATGTTTGACAAAGTACACATGTGCAGAGTAATAATACAATCAATCTTCAAACTAAACCTGAAACTGAAAACCTAAACTAGTAATACATTAAGAAATGGCCAACAATGAATCCCAATCAGCTCGATACCAGATTCGTAACCGAAGAACATGCTGGCTTTCTGGACAGACGGATCGCAACTTACGTGGAGGAGGTGGAAATGGGACGCGAGCGAGGGGTGGTGATGCTGCGGCGGCGGCGTCGCTTGCTGCTGCTGCTGCTGGTACTGAAGGGCGTGGGCATGGTCGGGCTGCGGGGAGAGCACCAGCGGCCGGTAGTGGTCGCCGTGCTGCTGCGGGAGCGGCGGCGGGTGGTGATGGTCCATCTTCTCCCTTCGCACCTCCTGCTAGACGGATCTGTGGTGATTTGGATCGAGGATTGCGGTTCTAGGGATTTGACAGGAAGAAATGGGGAATTTCTACTACGGCCTTCACTTCCGACCCCCTACTGCTGCCCACCTACTCTACTCTCTGCTCTGTATTTTTGTTTTACGTTTTACTCCCTCCACTCCTAAATACAAGGTCTTTTTTTAGAGATTTCAGTATGGCGGAGCAAAATAAGTAAATCTACGCTCTAGAATATGTCTATATTCATCTGTACGTAGTCCGTATTGAAATCTCTAAAAGGTTTTATATTTAGAAACGGAGAGAGTATTTATTGATGATGGCCAATGGTACAAAGCACCTCATAAAAAACAAAGATTACAATCGGGTCCTTGTATTGAATTCATGCTCCAGCCAACTCATCCAAAAGTCCGAACTATGGAAGAGGGCCGGACATTATACTCCAACACTCCCCCTCACGTCTATGCTCCTTTGGGGTTTATGACGTGGGCAGCGGAAGCGGGGCAGACCGCAATTATTTATTGCGTTTACTGGGTTTTGAACCCTAAACCTCTTGGTTACAAGTTTATACACCTAACCAGTTCACCCATGAGCTCAAGCTATGGGAGAGGGTCGGACATTATACTCCGATACCCCCCCCCCCCTCACGTCTATGCTTATTTAGTCCTTAGACGTGGGATTTATGTAGGCCACAGAATCTTTTTTTTTTAATACTGCGCTAGCAAGGACTTGAACTAGAGACCTCGTGGCTCGGATACCATATTGAATTCATACTCCAACCAACTCATCCAAAAGTTCAAACTATGGGAGAGGGCAGGGCATTATATATACTTCCAACACCTTGGAGCATCGACCCACCAGCATCCCCGACGCGGGCTGAAGACGTGCCGCCGCTCTCGCGAAGCCGCCGTGACCTTTTAATCTACAGGCGTGGTCTTTGCGGACGAGGAGTCATCAACCTCGGTCCTACAGGACCAGCGCACCGAACGAAGTACCACCGGAGAAGAGACGATGCCCCCCTCGCTGCAACCAAGAGGGATGAAGATCTGGCGGCGTCCAGAAGAGACCAACGCAACAGCACTGGCACATCGCTCCTATACGAGCTCTATGGCTCCACACCGATGCCAGAACTCTTGTTGACGTAGCTGCGAAGCCAGAGCACAAAATCCCCTTTAAGGTCGATGCCGCCGCCGCATCAGCCTTGATCCATCCCCAAGGGACAGCAGGAACACCTATCCTCCACAGATCGAAGGATCTGCAAGGCCACCAAGCCGCCAACTCACCGGCGTCGTCAACAACCACATCGGAATGGGGGCAAGCATCATCACTTATTTCACACGACGCCATCCCCGGCATCATGGCGGCGTCGCCGACACACCAACCCCAACACCCATATACATGCCAGAATCGTTGAACCGGGGTTCCCCCACCCTCACGCCGTTGGAGTGGGGGTGGAGAGATGGGGAACCGCTAGCCTCACCGGCGCATGACAGGGAAACAAGGGCGGTTTCGCTTCCGCCTGTCAGTTGTTTCGTTGCACGGCGCTACTAGATTGCAGAAGCCTTAACTGTTACGTTTGCGCTCCATCTGTCCAAGATACGTAACACTTCGTGCCTTGAGATCTTTTTTACCTTTTTTGCGAATGGTACCTTCAGATTTGCTGAACAGGGGGGCGGAGCCAGGATTTAAACATAGGGTGCCAAAGACAACGGCGAGAGTATTTATTTTTCTTTCGGCCGCGCCCCATTTCACTTCTTTTTTTTTTGACAGATCAAACCCGTCTGTTAAGTAGGATGAGACGGCAAATCTGGGCACTAATGGAAAGACAATGTGACAAGAGATGTAGCCTATTGTGAAAATTAATTTGACCAACAGTTTACAGATCAATTAAATTAAGGTCCGAGTATTATGTCCAGCAGGATACCCTGTCTTATAATTCCTTTTCTAGTGGTACATCACCATTCTTAAAAAATACAAAATTTAAGATTGATTATAGCAGGTTTCCTCTGATCTACCTTTCTTCACAGGGATTCCTCTGGTATTTGCTGCTAGCTTGTATACCAATCCAACACATAATGCACTCGTACCAACTAGTGATATCAATATGTGATTACCTTGTCTCAAAAAAATAAAATTACTACTGCATGTGATTACCTTACGTTGTTGGTGTGACGTGCGTGGGCCATCATGCGGCGCATTGGAGATTGCGTCCGGAGATCGGAGGCGCCCTCCATCACGGCCGCAGTCGTTCGCTTCCCTGTACGAGGTTTGGGCCGCCGGCCGCCGGCTCGCCGCCCTAGCGGCGGCGCCGGTGGTAGGTCATGGGCTCATGGTCATCGCCAGTCAGTCGAGATCGGATGTGTTTGGTAATCGTAGGAGAGTCTTTGTGGAGTACTGTGCGTGCGATCTTGGGCTTGGGCTAATGGCCACTGCGCACAAATAGGCTTACGATTCGTGGATCCAGCGCCCACGCAGAAGGTTGATTGGGCCGCTCCTCCTCGCTCGCTCGGGTCGCTCGTCCCTTGATCCCAGGTCGCTAGTTGACTCTTGACCGCGACCATGCACTACTAAACAGATTGTTGACGGTTTTTACAAAATAGTTCAAGAAAAGTTCGAAAAAATCATAAATTCGAAAAATGTTCATCGATTTTGGGAAAAGTTCATCAATTTTAAAAAAACTTCTTGATTTTTTTAAATCATTGATTGATTTTGAAAAAAATATCATTGATTTGAGAAAAAAGTTCATCAATTTGAAGATAAATCCGTCGCTAGTTAACTCTTGACCGCGACCATGCACTACTGACCAGGTTGTTGACCGTTCACTTCTAAAAAAAGTTCAAAAAAATCATAAATTCAAAAACGAGTTCGCAAATTCAAAAAAAGTTCATCGATTTTGGGAAAAGTTAATTTTTTTAAAAAAAGTTCATCGGATTTGGAAAAAAGTTCATGGATTCCAAAAAAATCACAAATTTGAAAAAGGTCATCGTTTTTTAAAAAAAAATCATGAATTTGAACAAGTTCGTGGATATTGAAAAACGTTCATCGGTTTTAGAAAAAAATCACGAATTTGAAAAAGGAGTGCACATTTTAAAGAAAAAGTTCATGAATAAAAACCGGCCAAAAAACAAAAGAAAAAAGAGTAAAAGCGAAGAAAACCGGCCAAAGAAAAGGAAAAACGAAATTGATCTTTTCAGGGTTGCAAGTTGATGGACAAACAAAGAGGAAAAAAAAGAGTAGGTAGGCACGAGCTGTGAGCTGACCCAATGGTTATCGCGGTTAGGATTGGAACGTGAGGTCCAGGTGTCTAATTCGGCGTAAACCTATTTTTGATGTTTGAAGAATGCAAAAACCAAAATGGGCCAAGCCTAGGACGGAGCGGGTGTGCGCCGGTTTGCCAGAGATGAAGAAACGGGCGCTTGCCCGCTTAAGGCGCCCGATAGGAAATGCCCTAAGTAGAAGTATTAGGCTAGCCACCGCTGCCACTGGGCCGATCCATAGCCCCCCCCCCCCCCCCCCCCCCCTTCCGCCCCTGGCTGAACACGAAGCGCAAGGCCGGTCTGTTTATGCGGAGAAGGATTAGTGCATTGATAATAACACTAGTTGAATGCCCATGCATTGCCATGAGACTTTTTTTTCATTTTACATATAAATATAACGCATAACAAATTTTACATGTATAGAGAAGACAACCTGCAACAATCGGAAAATAATCAAAATCCACTTCACTTGCTATGTAATTCAATGATGTATACATAGAGAGCAATGATCCAAAAAATTAGCTTCGGGATAGGGGATGCTTGCCCCATATCAAATTTAGGACAGTATAACCGAGCCTAAAGCAAGCTCTCTCAGCGATTTACGTTTCTGGCCGTCCGTTTTGATGATCTGGATGTTTCTGGCCGTCTGATCTTCTATCTACATCCATCTGTCCCACATGTGGCCCAGTTGTCCTAATGGGCTGCTGCTCTGGAGGCCAAAACCAAGAAATCTGGTAAACTGGGCCTATTCGGTCCATAGCAGATAGAGCGGCGCGGAGAGGGATCGACCAAAGGCGATGCGGATACAGAGGAGAGGAAGGGATCGAGCCAAGGCGATGCGAGGCGCGGGATTCAATCGACCGGAGTTGGAGGCACGCGCTGGGATCGAGCCACTACTAGGAAAATGCTTACACACAGTAGCATAGTAGTAGCGCTGTAAAATAGTAACCGCTGCTGCTATTTAGCAGTAGCGCTTTTCCTAGAAAGCGCTACTAGTAAAACTCTAGTAGTAGCGCTGGGAAGCAAAAACGCGGTACTACTATGTGGGACCAGACGAGGCCACCGACGGTCGCTGGAGTTGTAGCGCTGTACAGAAACAAGCGCTACTACTAACAGTTTAGTAGCAACGCTTGATTGTACTGCGCCGCTACTGCTAATGGGCCCCACTTAGTAGTAGCGCTGTTCCAGGAGAGCGCTACTACTAAGTCCCATAGCAGCAACGCTTTTTGCTAAGCAGCGCTACTGCTAGTTGCGGCTGGTGCCACCTTTTCCACCCCCTCCCCCTCCTCCCCCACTTTGCCCTCTCTCCCCCTCCTTTCCCCTCTCCACTCTCCACTCTCCACCATTGTTGATCTTCTTCTCTCTTCCTCCTACCTCTCTTCTCTTCTCTCCTCATTAATGGCACCCTCCTCCATAAATGGCTTCTCTCTTTCTCCTACACCTCTCTTCTCTCCCCCATTAATGCCCCCCTCCACCATAACCCCTCTCCATTAGTTAGCTAGCTAGATTCACCTCTCCTCCCCAACAACTAGATCTAGCTAGCTATTTAGCCAACCACACGTGCTCTCTCGATCGTTCTCTCTCATCATCTAATTAACCGCGCGAGCTCTCGGTCTCTCTCGGGAGATATATAGGTGAGTAAAAAGTTGTTCATTTCAAGAATGGGAATATGTGTGTGAATGAGAATATGTGTGTTTGGGATATATATATGGAGAGATTTGTGCGAGTGACATGCCCTCGAGTTGCTTATGTTTTGCCGAAATGTCGATTTATTTCCGTTTCGGTGAATTTCGAGAAAACTCAATATGTCCTATTTTTAGGCAAGGTCATGCCAAAATTTTATATATATGACTTTGAAGCATGCATTATTTATTTTATAACCCTTTTGCTTGTTATACCGTGCAGTCGGTCATGAAGGTGAGTGGATAGAAGGTGGAGCGGTACATGCAATCCGCGGTGATGGACATGTATGCAAATAATCGGACTAGGATTAGATGTCCGTGTGCAAGATGCAAGGAAGGAGTCCTTTTGGACCCTTTTGATCGTGGCACTTTGAAGGCGCACCTGCTGATGAATGGTTTCATGGATGGCTATACTCAGTGGATAAGTGAAGAAGATGATGATGATGAGGACGTCCACATGGCAGGGAATAACGACATGGGGCTAGACGAAGAGATGACCGATCGACATGAAGACGATGGCGCTGGACATGTCGGCGGGGAAGAGTCCGGAAATGACGACGGCGGCGGAGAAGATTCCGGACACGGCGAAGAAGAGTCCGGACATGGCGGAGAAGAGGCGGCGGTCACGCCGCAGTCTTCGACGGTACTAAGTGCAGTCGTGCAAGACCCTCATGTTCAAGACCTCCTTCGCAAGAGTACGACTAGCGAGAGAGCTGCTTCTAGAGAGGAGGCCAAGCTGGCGCAACTTGAAGTAGACTCGAGGACTCCATTGTATGACGGTTGCGATCCCGAGGTGACCCGCTTGAGTTTCACGCTCGAACTTCTAAAGACGAAGGCCAAAAACAAATGGACAGACAAAAGCCTCGATGAGCATTTGAAGTATCTACATAATAAAGTTCTTCCCGCGGGGAACCTGTGTCCTACTAGTGTCGAGCAGGCCAAGAAAATCGTTTGCCCTTTTGATTTGCCGCACATTAGGTACCACGCATGCATCAACGATTGCATCATTTATCAGGGGGAGCACGCGGAAAAAACCAGCTGTCGAGTGTGCAATGCTTCTCGATACAAGAAGGCAGGAAAGAAAGCTCCTCAGAAAGTTGTATGGTACTTTCCGATCACTACCCGTCTGCAGCGGTATTTCGTAGATCCTAAGGAAGCAAAGCTCATGCGCTGGCACGCGGAGAGGAAGAAGCCCGACGATGGAGATGATCCGAGGCTGAGACACCTCGTAGATGGTAGCCAGTGGAGAGCATTCAACACCGTATATGGATTTGCTGCAGAAGATCCAAGGAACATCGTGCTTGGTGCGAGTACCGATGGCATGAATCCGTTTGGAAACTAGAACACCAACCATAGCACATGGCCCGTGTTTGTATGGATGTACAACCTCCCCCCATGGAAGTGCATGAAGACAAAGTACATACACATGAGCATGCTGATTCAAGGGCCGAAACAACCGGAAAATAGTATTAACCTGTATATGGGGCTTCTGCAAGAGGAGCTAGACACGTTATGGAAAACACCGGCATGGACATGGGACGCCAGCAAAGGAGAATATTTCCATATGAGAGCCGCGCCGATGACGACGGTGCACGACTATCTCGGTTACGGGTACACCTCAGGCCAGGTGTGCCACGGATACTGCGGATGCACGAGGTGCATGGATGATACAACGTCTCGGCAGCTTACGTCTACGAAAGATGGCGGGTCCGGGAAAATTGTGTACATGGGGCATCGTAGATGGCTCGGGAAGGATGACCCGTGGAGAAAGCGTGGAGATCTATTCAATGGGTTGGCTGAGCTTCGAGGACCTCCACGTAAGAGGAGCGGCGCCGAAATCGACGAGCTGTTGAGAAACTGGGAACAATGCCCCGCGCCGGGAAAGATCAAAAAGGCGCCGGAGCCGCTGCTGAAGGTATGGAAAACGATGTCTGTTTTCTGGGACTTGGAGTACTGGCCCAATCACGACACGCCTCATTGCCTTGATCAGATGCATATCACGAAGAATGTCCTCGAGAGCTTGCTTGTCACACTGATGAACATGCCGGAGAAGACCAAGGATGGGCCGAAGGCAAGGAAAGACTTGGAAGATTTGAAGATCAGGAAAGAGCTCCACCGTAAAAAGTCGATGGAGGAGACGGAGACGGAGACGGAGGAAGGAGAAAGGGGCAGAAAAGTCAACAAGAAGGAGGAGAATTATTGCCCCCCTTCTTGCTTCACCTTAGGTGCGAAGGAGATCGATCAATTCATCAAGTGCCTTATGGGAATCAAAGTCAGTTCCGGTTACTGTGGGAAGATAAGCAGATTTCTAGACCCCAAGAAGAAAAGGTTCAGCGGGATGAAGTCTCATGACTGTCACGTGATGATGACGCAGATACTCCCGGTTGCCATTAGAGGGATAATGGACAAACACGTCCGTGACACGCTTACTGGTCTCTGCAACTTCTTCGACGTTATATCTCGAAAGTCCATAAGTGTGAAGCAGCTCCGAAGGCTACAGGAAGAGATCATTGTCATACTATGTGAGCTTGAGATGTACTTCCCGCCCGCGTTCTTTGACGTCATGGTGCATCTGTGTGTCCACATCATGGACGACATCATCGACCTCGGGCCGACATTCCTTCACAGCATGATGCCGTTCGAGAGGATGAATGGGGTCATCAAAGGATTTGTTCGTAACATGTCCCGTCCCGAAGGGAGCATCGTCCAGGGGTATCTGACGCATGAGTGCGTCTCCTTTTGCGAGAATTATATAAGCGTCGGAGACCCTGTTGTTGGTTTGCCCGTCAAGAAGCACGATGGGAAGCTCGAAGGAGATGGTCACAACAGCGGCCGGAGGGAATTGCACGTGGACTACTCGGATCGACGGAACGACTTTGACAGGGCTAACTTAGTAGTGCTACAACACCTAGATGTGGTAGATGATTATGTGGCACAGCACAAAGAAAGCATCGCAAAGAAGTACCGTGATAAGGGGATGCTCAAGACGGATGACGAAGTTACTGTAGAGCACAACCCCACTTTCTTGCGTTGGTTCAAAGAGCAAGTTCTTGAAAATCCCCCAGAAGAGGGCAGTTCGGACGGATTGCTCATACACGCCTTAGCACATGGCCCCGCGCCCAAACTCGCGACCTATCAGTCCTACGATATCAATGGGTACACGTTCTACACGGAGGCCAAAGACATGGACAGTGATTACCAGAACTCCGGGGTGACAATTCAATGCGTGACTTACGCCAACGGCACAACTAAAAGATTCTACGGAAGGGTCGAAGAGATCTGGGAGCTTGACTATGCTGGAATGCACGATGCGACAATGTTCCGTGTCAGATGGGCCAAGGACGTCGTAAGAGAAAACAAGTATTTCACCACCATGTCTATACCCGACGCGAAGAGCACTCCCGTGAACGTTAACGTCATCGCCAAAAATGAGCCATGGGTACACGCTAAGCACGTGACACAATGCTTCTTCATAACCAACCCGGCCAATCCCAGCCGTGTTGTCGTGAGGAGATCCAAAAGGAGCATCGTCGGAATGGATGGAGTCGCCAACGAGGAAGACTACGACCAATACGGCAACCCGATGAGGGAAGATGACGATGACGATGCAGCATACGTGAAAAGAAGAATCAATACTATATTACCTAAGAAAGATCGTAATCCATGGCTCCGGAAAAGTCACAATGAGGGGCTCAATTACTCGGCAACGAACAAGAAAGGGAAGAAGCTCAATGTGAAACGTCGTCGACGCAGATGATCAAAAACCTACATTTATATATATGTATCTATTTTGTGTAAGTACTTAAGTAACCGTTATCGGTCAACTGATATGTTACCACCACATGCATGGTTCTGGTGATATTCGCGCAGTGGGGGAGAGGGAGACGCCGTCGTCGAGAGAAAAAAAAACAAAAACAAAAGGGAGAAAGCAGTACAAAAGAAAAAGAAAAGTAAACAGAAAAGAAAAGTAAAATAATAAAAGAAAAGAAAACTAAAAACTAGAAAAGAAAAATAATAAAAAGAAAAGAATAAAAATTGGAACAGTTAGCAGTAGCGCTGGATTGTGAACCAGCGCTATAGCTAATATAGCTATAGCGCTGGGTTCCAAAAAAGCGCTACTACTATGTGCCATTAGCAGTAGCGCTGCATTACAACCCAGCGCTATAGCTAAGTTAGCTATAGCGCTGGTTCACAATCCAGCGCTACTACTATTTTGAGTTAACCCGCGAGGGCTCAAATTTTGCCAAGTCCGCCAAGTCTCAATCCCCCACTCTTCCCCCACTCTGTCGCCGCCGCCGTCGCCCTGCCCGCCCTCGCGCCGTCCGTCGCCCTCGACCGCCGGCCGTCGCCCCTGGCCGCCATCGACCTCGTCGCCGGCCGTCTCCCGAGCCCGCCCTCGACCTCACCGGCGTCTCCCCTGCCCGCCATCGACCACAACGCCGCCCCCGCCTCTCCCCTGCCCGCGCGCCCTCGACCTCGCCGCCGCCGCCGTCCGCCGCCCTCCACCTCCGTCCTCGGCTTCTCCTGCATCGCCGTAAGCCTCTCCTCTCCCTCTCCTCTCCCCTGCCCTCCTCTCTCTCTGTTTAGGGCTTTTAGGGCAAGTTAGCAAATTTAGCAAAGTTAGCAAATTTAGCAAAGTTATCAACTTTTCTTAGCAAATTAGGGCAGTAGCTGATTAGCAAATAGTATAAAAAATAGTAGCAAAAAAATTTCAAAAAATAGTAGCAAAGTTTAGAAAAACAGTAGCAAAAAATTAGGTATAAAAACAGTAGCAAATAAAAAAAAAAGTAGCAAATTAAAAAAAATAGTAGCAAAGTTAGCAAAATTTTGAGCAAGTTAGCAAAAACAGTAGAGAGAGAGAGAGAGAGAGCAAGTTTGTAGCTATTTTTGTCATTTTTGTGCATTTAAGTACAATCATGCTTTTGCTTGAATGATATATGTCATTGATGTTATATGTTGGTTTTGCAATGTTGGTTGAATGTCGAAAAATATCCGAGTGGCCTATGTTTTGCTGGAATGTTGATTCATTTCCGTTCCGGCAAATTTCAGGCGCTCCATATGTCCACTTTTTAGCAAAGGTCATGCCGAAAATTTCCGTGATTTTCGGCATGACTTGTGCTAGAAACTAGGACATATGGAGTACCCGGGATTTGCCGGAAGAGGAATGAATCAACATTCCGACCAAACATAGGCCCCTTTTCCTCTTCATTATATCTTTTATTTACAATTGTTGATCAATAGGAAACATGTCTACCGACGCCGAAGTCATGGGTGGTTCTGCTCTCCTCGAAGACCCCATCGAGGCAGCAAATCACTATTTCGATTACTTGGACGAACACCAGATGGGGTTGCATGGTGGCGGCAGTGGCACCAACCCCGACACCGATGCCGACACCGGCACCAGCACTGGCACCAGGACCGACACCACCCCCGAGACCGGCAACGATGCTGTCGTAGCCGGTAAAGCACCGAAGAAGAAGAGGACACGAAGACCAAACGAGCTTGGCATCGGACAAATTGTGGTCACGGAGATGCACCCCAAGAAGTTAGAGCCAACGGCGCCGGAGGATGCGCGCTCTTGCTGGGGCAATCAACTTGGATGCATCCTCAGGGAAACCGCCAACATCAATGATGAGAGGTTGAAGCAGATACCACATATGGAGCACATGCTCCTAAAGAAGTTGCACAATAGGTTCCTGTTCCCCGGCCGGAATGAAGGCAAATATAAAGAGCCGTGGGACGACGTCGCCATGACAAAGATAAACGACAAGGCGATGGTGACGTTCACCAACGACTTGTCCTCCTGGAAAGTTCGGGTGAAAAAAGCGATTGGGAAGAATGAACCATGGTCCAAGATTCATGCTGATAATCCGACAATAACGGAAGAGGACTTTGCAAAATTCAAGGAGAATTGCGGTAAAGAAGAAGTCAAGGCAAGGTCGGAGAAAATGAAGGCGCTCCAGGCCAGGAACACGCCTCCCCACCGCTTCGGAAGCCGTGGTTACGAGGGGAAGAGGCACGTATGGGCCAAGGAGGACGCCGAACGTGAAAGTCACGGAATCCCAGACCCCTTGGCGGAGTTCACCGACCCGCTGGAGCATGACTGGATCAGGGCTCGGTACAAGTGGGACAAAGTCAAAAAGATCTTTTACATGGACCCGAACACGAGGGAGTTCATGAGACTTCTGGTAATTGTTATATTACCACATTATCATATTAGCTTCCAATTAATTCGACTGTAATTTTTGTCACATTAGTAAACCATCCACGTTCCTTTTGCAGAAAGAGCAGCACCAAAAGGCAGCCGAAAGCGACAAGTCATCACAGTCGTCGGTGAGGCCCAAGTGGGACACCCCATTCAACCGGGCCCTAAACATACTGAAAAAGGTCCCGGTGGACAAGCCGCCGTCCTATGAACGTGTGCATGGCGTCGGAGATGGCGCCTCGTGGAAGACGTGCTACCATGAGGAGCCAGAGGAAAGAAGGAAGAGATGGTCGGTCGTCACTCAGCAGAGCATCGACGAGAAGGTCGCGATTGCGGTCAATAAGACCAAAGCTGAGACCAAAGAAGAGTTGCTCGGGGCCGTCAATGCAGCGGTCACTGACGCGGTGGTCAGCTTGCTTCCGGCACTTTTTGATTTCACGAAGAACAATCCAAATGCACGGCCGGAGGACTTTCCCCTTCCCAGCTTTGTCGGGAGCAATTCGGCGAACACCACAGCACCAGCACCTGCTCAAGCAACCGCAAAAGGTCCCGCTCCTATTCATAGCAGCCCGACCTCCGTCTCTTGCATGCTCGGTGGGCCTTCATCGCTGGCTGAGCTCGACGCCCTCACGGTAATTACGCGTCATACCCTTTTCACCAGCATGTCTATAGTCTTCCGTTTCAGTTGCCTTTCGGATGTTTGACGTCGCAGACATGTCTCCTTCGTAGGCCGACGACACCCCGTGCACCCTACTCTACGACATCAAGGGCCAGAAGGTGGCCGTGGAAAAGGCAACGATCGTGAAGCCGAAGGACCGCATGTTCCACAACCGAGAGATGCCCGATGGCGTCTTCAAGGTTAACGTGGCCAGTGTCTTAGCGGGCTTCGAGGATTTGCCTCCTCCGGTACCAGTCGATGACGACGAGACCCCTAAGATGATTGGCGCATGCAAGAGCTGGTTCTTGCCTTGGCCGAAGTCTCTTCTTCGTCTCGAGGCGCCGAGTATCATGCCAACGCCACCTTCTCAAGAAGGTATGAACACCACCCCACCTACCACATTACCTGCACCTGTCGTGGCGAGTGATAGCGGACAACGCGAGGGAGAGCCTCCATTAGTGCCAGATGATGTAGCCCCCGCTGTTAAAGAAGCAAATGTTGATGATGATATGGAGGATGATGATGATGACCCAGACAAATATTTCAATACCACCTATGATGATGGAAGATTGATGGCTCAGGACGACAAAGACTCAGGCTATGAGCATGGAGATGATGACTTGATGCTGCCTGATTTGCCGGAGCCGGAACGTCCTAAGGCGGAATGCAAAAAGTCTCTCTTCAAGCGATCCTCGCAGGAGACGCCTCCAGATGCCACCTGTACCCAGCAACCCCCCGAGGCCCGTCCACTGATTAGCCCGACGACACTGGGGGTGGTGGTTAGGGAAGGTATGGTGGGCTCACTACCGCCACCCGCCAAGAAGCAAAGGAGGAGACCGGACAGGAAAGGCCCTAAAGGCGCCAGAGCTGCTTCAAGCAGCCAGCCGCCTCCGAAGCCCCGGGTGGTAGACAGAATACCCGTCGAAGGTAAGAAGCGTTTCCATGTCGTCGGCGACCCGATCCTACCTGCCAAAGCGCTAGAGCACATACTGAACAATGGTCTAAGGAGACTCCATGAAGATGTGCTGGCCAGAGAGAAAAGCCTTCTGATCGCGGAAAAACCAGGATACCCGCTTTACGCGGCTCAGGTGCCGGGTGGGAAGTTGTGCGTCGAGAGATGGCCCGCGAATAAGTTCATCCTGCGATTTGACTACATCTACGACATGTTCCACATGACCAAGCTGGATTTCCAGTTCATCCGCATGTATGCGCTGTATCTGAACTACTTCATCAGGGTCGAGAACATCAAATATATCTGCATCGCGGACCCGTTCTATATGCACGAGAGCTTCTTGGTAGTTTGCAAAGAGCACCGTGACTATGCGAGCAAGTACCTCGGCGACTTCATGATCTCTAATAAGGACAAGGAAGCGATTCTCGTGCCTTATCATCCCACGTAAGTCATCCGCACATATCCTTTCGTAAGTGTTAATCATTCCTTTGCAAGCATGGAGGCTAATTTGAGGTGTACTTAATTTGCGCAGCAGGGGGGGGGGGGGTGCGCCGTCCGCATTGTTCTGTACCCGGAATACTCCCATGCTATGTACTTGGACTCATCGAAGAACCTCAGGAAAAAAGATTACAAGCACATAAAGAGTGTTCTCGATAGTGCCCTGTTAACCTTCAGCCTGTCTGGTGGATATATCAAGGTGAAAAAGTATAGGAATCGCGGGCTGGCTTTCGGTCATAAGACCGACTTCTACTGCATCCAGCAACCACACACCAGTATGGCTGATGGATTCTACCTCATGCATCACCTGCTCGAGTACAGAAGGGATAATCAACGCCTTCGCATGTCACCTACTACCAACGATGCCGAGATTGTCAGCTGGGCCACAAGCATAGGAAAGACACCGGATCATCGAATCAGAGCTGAGTTTTATCACGTACAGTGTGAACTTGCCCAAGTGATCATGAAGCAGGTCCTCGAACCAACAGGGATGTTCTACCATGGGCCAATCACGCGGGAAGATGTCCGAGCACTGCTACTCGCTCAGCGTCTGGACCTGAAGCCTTTCAAGAAGCTCGGGTGCTTCCTCCCTGACTATGAAGATTGGACCGCCGACATGGAGGACTGATTATTGATGACAATGTGTCACTACTGTCTTTTTTTATGGCAAAACTTTGAATTTATGCACGGCGAAACTATGTGATGTAACTAAACCGTGGTCCTGAACTAGCGTATATCGCTCTAGTTAATTAGTTTGGGTATGAGGAACTTCGTCATTTATGTTTACTATTGGTTGCTTGTATTTTGCTAATTATGCCTCTTTGTTTTCTTAAGTACATTATGTTGCATATTATCGTTCAATTCATCAACTCACGATGCAGGTACATAGATCAGAGATGGCGAAGGGCTACTACGCCGTGTATGTTGGGAGGGTTCCAGGAGTCTACGACCACTGGCCAGCCGCTCAGGCCCAGGTGCACAGGTACCCGGGTGCTAGCCACAGTGGGTTCGACAGCAGAGTCGAAGCGGAAAGTAGTTACTTGAGGTGGACACTCCAGCATGAGCAGGGGCGGGACCGCCGGTACTACATAGTCGCGCTCTTGCTCATGCTGATCGCTCTTCTCTTCTACATCATGGTTTAGATAGAGATGATGAAACTTGTGTGTGTGCCATGACCATGCAGTTGCACTTATTCAAGACATGACATGATCGCACTTGTATATCGCTATTTTTGAGATGTGATGATATTTGTGTTGAATGATGATGATGATGATGGTATGACGAGACTACTGTATGTCTATGATATGATGAGAATAGTGTATGTTTAGTATGATCTGATGAAACTTTTGTATAGAGCCTGTATAAATACATAACAAATACGTAGAGGGGTGCGGATCGGCGAAAGCAGGAACATTAGCAGTAGCGCTGGAAAGCACCTAGCAGTAGCGCTGGCTTAGCAGCAGCGCTTCCTGTGAACAAGCGCTACAGATAGTTATCAGTAGCGCTGGTCCAGGAAGCGCTACTGCTAACAATACTTACCAGTAGCGCTGCCCGTTACAGCGCTACTACTACAACTTAGCTGTAGCGCGCTAGCAGTAGCGCTGGACCCAGCGCTACTGCTATGCATATTTCAAGCGCTACTACTAGGGTTTTCCCTAGTAGTGGCGGAGGCACCCACCACCCACCACCCATCGCCGGGACGTCGGCTTCTCCCTTCCCTCAGGCCCTCCATGCCCTCATCCGCCCATCCACCCCCCGGCGGGCATCACAACCGCAGGCACCGGTGGCGGCACACCATCCACACCGCGCTCGCGCACCACCGGCGGCCCCTTCAGGTCCAAGCCCAACTTGCCGCCGTCGGCCACGGTGACCAGGTTGGGCCGCTGGGCCTCTCCTTCCACTGGTCCCGAGATCCGCCGACACCAACCCCGTCGTCCAGCGCCGGTTGCCTAAGATCAGCACGCCTCCTCCCGATGTGAGTTTCACTTGGAATTATTTTTTTCTGCTGACTATAGGATGAAAGTGAAGTGCGTTTGCCGGAAATACATCTATTTTGTTCGTGTTTTGACAGTGTTAAGCGATTTTTTCATTCAGGAAAATGACATTTTTTTCACAAGAGATGGATCAATAGGCCGATATATACATGCAGGCAGTACAGTTCTGGGAATACTACTTCTAACGAATGTTTAATCTCATCTCCACAAGGTTGCTTCGTAGATTTTTTTTTTCAGAATCTTCACACATCTTTTTGGTCTGATGTATACTTGCAGGTTTATCTAGATGAAAAGAGTCTTTCAATATTAGGCTGATGCTTCAACTAAGCATGTCTCTTTTTTAATCTATAGTGGATATCATCTGACACAACTTTCCTACTAACAGGTATTTTCATATGGCCGAAAGAATCAGCCGCTAGAGATTTAAGAAACTGTTCAACTGCGCAATTTTTGGTTATGCCTTTTTCAATCAGTTTTGAACTTTAAATCCCTGTTGAATGTATGTATATTAATTTTTAGTGCACAAATTTGAAGGGGTTTAACTTTTTCCCTTGCACTTCCTAGCGACCCAGACCAGCGCCATGGCAACGAGCGTGTCCCCTACTCCGACCTTCAACTTGAGCGGCAGATCCCACCATGACTTGGTGGCGCCGCTGGTGGAACCGGCGTCCCTAGGCGAGCAATCGTCCAGATGGCCGTCGCGCTTCCGCTCAGCAGGTACTACTCCCTTCGTCTCATCTTCTCATCAGCTAATTCAACACAAGAACCCTGCCTTGGTCCCAAATCAAGAATGATATTCTTTTGGATCTGAATCAACATAGGTTATATTGATCCCCATCCCTCCAGTGAATATTTTTTGTAAGAGAATTTTAATTAGGAAGATGCATTCTAGGTAGAGGAGTAGAGGCATTGTTTCCACAGGGTGGTAGTGAGGTGTTGCAGTTCGGGGAGTTCTTGAGCACCATGGCAAGGCAAAGGTGTTCCCTGTGCCCTGCATCTTGAAAAGAATCATCTGATGCAGTCTCCCAAAAAGTAGCATTATGTAAAAATCCGGTTCATCTGAATATAATATGAAAACATACAAGATTTATTAGACGTGAAAAATGCTATGAGCAGAGATAACACACTAATCAACATTCTGCATTAGATTACTTAGTTGAGAGCTAGAACCTGAAGAAAAGTGAATTAAGCTAGATACATAAAAATTAGGCACTCCCTGTAACTCCAATCCCAAGTAGGCAGTCAGCAGAAGTGAGATGGTTCTGTTGAAGTAACGGCGCGTCTGGGCGGTCTGGCCGTTGACCGTTGCATCCATTGTGGGGTTGGCTGGTCCTACACCTCTTCCGTCCATAGTGGCTGGGCGACAACTGAAAATCCTTCTCAAATTTGAGCTCCATTTTTTTTAAAAGATTCCCTATTTTTTGCACGCTTTTGGACTGTATAATTGCTCTTGATATGGTTTATAGCTTGCTGCTACAACTCTTACCATCATCCAATCAAGTTATCCTTGTCAAATCAAACCCTATCGACTAGAAATAGAGTAGTGTCAAAGAGAAGGTTTGATTGTACTATTTATTGCTCAAATTTCATTGTCTACTTTCTTTGGATGGAAAACTTCAACCTAAAAATAAACTGGTGGTCTATACGAAATAACACATTAGTTTTCTATTGAGTGATGCTTAACTTTTTATTTGTCTCAGCAGATTAGAGTAATACGTTGATGGTCATTCTCTACTTTGTATTTGTATTTTTTTATGAGATTGATCCAAGAAAGAATGACATGTGTGCCATATGTATGGGTCAACTTCAAAAGTGAAAAAATGGTTTTGATCTAGGAAATCTGAAATAGGGTTCTATAGCAAGAAGTATAGTCTCAAATTATTACTGTAGATTGTCTTATTTTATAATGTATTTTGTTTCATGAATATATATTCCAAAATTTCTCACGTACTGTTTCTGCAGAGAGGAAGAAAGGAGCTGATTGCAGGGCACAAACATATTTCTTCGCTGCCAAAGCTCCGTGATCGCTTACACATGTATATTATCCATGTAGTCAGGGTTATCTGGGATCAATTACAACAAGGCACTTGGATATTGTTTATAAAGGTGGCATAATTTGTCAATTTAATATACTTCCATCTCATTGTGTTGATTTATTCATGCTATTTTGATCATGGCTATGCAAGGCATCAGTGCTTGATGATATAGTGATGTGTTACTCATTGGGGCCTTAATTTGTAGCAGAAAAAGATGCAATAAACTCTGAAAACTAGATTGTTTTTGCTCATTTGACACAAAGGCAATGGAATTTTTTTCCAGGGTGTCGATCATGCTTGCCTTTCCCAGAGCTCTAGCTATACAGATGTTGCCATCATTATGATATTAGACATAATCTGGACAACTCCCTTTGAAAGGGGTACAATAATTTTTTTTAGTTCTTATACCTTTATATAATGTTGTGACAGAAATAAATTGGAAAGTTAAAAACAATGTTTACCTGAGCGCATCATGTGTGTTTCTAATTATTTATTTTAAAACCTATTAAATTCTCCACTTTTTTAGAACTTTATTAAATTCTCCACTTTGATTACTACCCAATTATAGGTAAGTTTATGCAAATTTAATATTCATGTTTTCTAGCTTGGTTTATTTAAAATTCTTTTTATTCTATGAGCTATGAGTAAATTTATTAATATCCAAATGGCACATATATTTACAAATATCTATCATTTTATTGTCAAAATAGATGGGCGCGGCAACGCGCGCCATCAATGATCTAGTTCAAAGTAAAAGATGGGAGGATTGCCAAGTTTTGGCTCGAACACTGGATACGGGAGGGGCCCCTTAGATACATATTCCCACGATTCTTTGTGATTTGGCACAATCCAAGTGCAAGAGTCATCGCGGTCAGGGTGGACGACGGATGGACTCCGTCATTCCAGCAATTGTTTGGACCCTTGGAAGTGGCGGATTGGGACCTCCTCTGGGACGAGCTAGCTGGGTGAGGTTAATCAACGGGTGTTTGGGCCCTTGGAAGTAGTGGATTGGGACCTCCTCCGGGACGAGCTAGCCGGGTGAGGTTAACCAACGGGGACGACTAGATTTATTGCAAGTTGGAACCTTCACGCAAATTCTCCACATGATCCCTATATAGAGAAATTTTCAAGACGGATGCACAAGGTGAGGTGATGGATATCTGGAAGATGAAGATTCCTTCCAAAATTTTAAAAATTCTTTGACAACTTTGCTAGGAACCGAATTCGGAGTGGTGATCAAGTGATCAAATGGACAGGGTCGGCAAATAGCAAGTGTATTTGGTGCGGCCAAATGTGCGGAGCCGCTATGATTCGGTCCTATGGGCCATGCAATGATTTTTAGACTTATTCTTTGTTATCTCTTCGTGTAATAATCATAATGCCTCTGTTTAAGATCAGGCGACGCCTTTTATCTGAAAAAAAAATAGATACGATTTCTATTTTGTTGGTCTATTCTCTAAAAACAATTTTTAGCCTTACCTCATCGCATAAGCTGCTCGTTTCCTCATTTTCTTAAAGAAAAAAAGCCTAACATGACAAGGCTGTGTGCTTGTTAGTTTTTTTTTCATCTACATAGCTTTGTGCCCTTATTCTCACCGAACCGCATCACATAGGCTCGTTATTCTCACTCCCTCACAGTAGCTGGATCCTCTCGCTCTCTCACCGCATCACAACCGCCGCTTCCCCCTCCCCTCCATAGTGTCGCTCGCCCCCTCCTATCCTCACCCCGCCATCTCTCCTCCAAGTCATGGAGAAGCCCGTCCTCTCCTCTACCCACTGTCTCCCCTTCCCTCTAAGGCATCGCTCGCCCACTCTCTCCCCGCCTTGGTGTTGCCTTCGTCCTTCTCTCCCTGACAACCGTTGCTTCGGGACTGAGCCTGCGCGCCCGCCGGTCTGGCATTCTGGGTAGCTGGATCCGATCGGGAGGTGCAGAAGGGATCTACACTCTTCGCTCAGGTTGCTCGTCGCTCGATCCCAGGTCGCTAGTTGACTGTTGACCGCGACCACGCATTACTGACCAGGTTGTTGACTGTTGACTTTTACAAAAAGTTCACAAAAAGTTAAAAGTCATAAATTCAAAAAAGAGTTCGCAGATTCAAGAAAAGTTCATCGATTTTGGAAAAAGTTCATCAATTAAAAAAAAATTAACGAATTTGAAAAAAAAGTTCATCGATTTTGAAAAAAACACGAATTTGGAAAAAGTTCATGAATTTGAAAAAAAAATTACATCAATTCCGGAGTGAATGATATAGCGCCGAAAATAGACGACTCTCATATGGGAGTTCCTTACATAGAGAAACTGACCTCATTTCATGCGGTCGGTAGGTTTTGTGCGCATTTTCCTGTCATCCTTAGAGATAGCTTCCTGAGATGGCTTGCTCCTCCTGCCTGGCACGAACCAGCTGGTTTGACATTTTTTAGCTTACAAAGAAAACCTGACATTTTTTTTCTTTTTTTAAGGGACACCCAAATTAAGGACATTTCATATTTGAAATTCATTTAGAAAATAACAGCCAGTACAGAGATACGATGAGAAAGACGCCATGTCGGTTCTTCATGTCGAACAAATTTAGGCCGCCAAACGATGTGGTTATATATATGTGTCTAGTGTGACGTTTCATCAATCGGTTCTTCATTTATTCATTTAGATGAAACGTTTTCGTATTGTCTTGATACTAAAAAATACAAATGGATAATAATGTTTGTACCAGTGTACTGTATATTTGTAGGTTTTACAGGTTTCATCATTATTCATCTAGATGGATGGAAATGCGGAGATATGCTTTTGGTATGGTCTATAATGGTACTCCCTTCATTTAAATATATAAGGCCTAACACATTTTCGAGTTTGTCTTTAACCACAGATTAGAACAATAATATTTGACATGCATGTTACACAAAGCATATCATCAAATTCGTATGTAAAAGAAGTTTTGAATGATTTAATTTTTATCATATATATCTCATGTATTATTAATTTTATTATTGGTCAAAGGCAATCTTACCCCCCCCCCCCCCCCCCCCCCAAGATTAGAACAATAATATTTGACATGCATGTTACACAAAGCATATCATCAAATTCGTATGTAAAAGAAGTTTTGAATGATTTAATTTTTATCAATATATCTCATGTATTATTAATTATTATTGGTCAAAGGCAATCTTACCCCCCCCCCCCCCCAAGATTAGAACAAATATTGACGCATGGTACACAAAGCCATATAGCAATCCAAAAGATGCGAGAAAAGAAGGGGAAGGAGGGAAGGGGGATCAGAGAGAGAAAGGGATGAGGAAGATGAGTAGGGACACCCCCACAAAAAAAAGAAAAGAAAAAACCTCCCCACAAAAAAAAAAAAAAAAAAAAAAAAAAAAACCCCCCACCCCCCAACCCCCTAGACCACCCCCCCCCCCCCCCCCCCCACCCCCCCCCCCCCTCCCCCCCCCCCCCCCCCCCCCCCCCCCCCCCCCCCCCCCCCCCCCCCCCCCACCCCCCCCCAACCCGGGTCTCTCTGGTGAGAGCCGAGTATCCTAACCACCTAGACTACGACGGAGTGGTGTTTGAGGAGCAACAATTTGATTGACAAACAGAGAGTTCACTGTACTGTCAAGCATAACCTAAAGCTCAGTTACTAGTTGTTGTACTGGACTGTAAAATTGTGGTTCGATTATGGGATCAATGATAATGTCATGTCTGGGATCTCTGTATCTGTGTTAGTCCATTAATTCGGCATACGCACATGTCAGTGTTCTATTGTCACATTCAACAATGTCAGGATCACAGATCTTTTCTCTCCCTTTTCTTTCCAAGTCTCGAGGATAAATTTACACATAGGCTAGTATTATTCCAGATCAGGTTAGAATACTACATCAGCTCCTTCCTTCCTCCCTTCAGAGTTCATACAAAAGATCTTAAAAAGTGGATGATGAGCCAGTGCTACGGACTATCCGGACACTGTGTCGTGGAGGATCACCCCGACGGCGGAGTTCTCGGTGAGCTCGGCATATCATGCCCTATGCCAGGCACCGGCCACACCTTGGTTAGCTCCAATGTGGAAAGCCCCCGTCCCACTGAAGATTAAGATATTCGTTTGGCAGCTACTGCGAAATCGCCTCCCCTCGGGGACAGAGGTTCTTAAGCGGCACGGCCCCGGGAACGGCTTGTGCCCCCTTTGCGCGGTACCGGAGACGGAGACACATATCCTCTTCGCTTGTACTGCTGCAAGGGTGATGTGGACGTTCGTTTACGAGGCGCTAGGACCCGAATGGGAGGCCCTGGACCTTGCAGACTTCCTCCAACATAGAGGTACCCACCCGCCGCGACATCGCCGCCTGTTCTGGCTAGTCTTTGCGGCGATGACATGGACACTTTGGATGACTCGTAATAAGATGGTGATTGATAAGGTCTTCCCGGCAAAGGCATATGACTCCTTCAAATTCCTTGCTTTTATGCAGCACTGGCACCCGCTCTCGAGGCAGCGTGACCGTACCCGCCTCGGCCACATGTTGGATGCGCTTCTGGCTACAGCGCGTCGGCTTTCTGCATCATAGTGTCGCTTCGCGATTGCCACTAGGTGGCTTTTTCTCATATTTCTTTTATGTTTCTTGGGCATTGCTGTGTTGTGGCCCTAGCCGTTGCTTTGTACCTTGGGATTTGCTTGACTGTTGTACGGAACTTTGCTTTATCTATAAAGCGGGGCGAAAGCCTATTTCGAGTGCTACATTGGTACTGTCTTACTGCCGTGTACCCGGAGCACCTGGTTCACCATGCTAAAACCATCCTGACTACCCGGAGCACCTGGTTCACCATGCTAAAACCATCCTGACGGGCACCATTATAATGCAGATGTTAGTGTATTCTGCAGTGCAGATATCTCGGAAGGAGTTTTCATTCGCGGAAGAGACGTGATCATCGCCGACACCTTTGTGCTCCCATACGACGACAAGCTCGATCGGTGCACATCCTCCATCACAATAGCTATATGTAAGTTGACTGAAATTTTAATTTGGGTAAGTCGATTTTGTGACAGAAGACATGGTTGAAGGAGGAAGAAAGCTAGAGGGAGAAGAAATAAGGGCGGCCCTTGAATCTTAATCTAATGACCCAGAAAATTGACTTGCCCAAAATAAATTTTCAGACGACTTACGTGTGGCCGGTCCCTTCTCCATTGGGGGTACAGGAGAGACATGCCGAAGCTAAAAGAAGTTCTGCACACTGAGTCCTTCAAGTATCAAGTATGAGATCTTAAGAGCCTGTTCGGTAGCTCTTCACTCCTCACTTCCCAACTCTCAACTCCATATAGATGTGGAGCACATGGAGGAAAATAATCCTATACGACCTGGGTCGTACGCGCCCAATCTGAGACCCACTTCTATGTGACAGCTGGCAAAACCAAATCTCAAAGCAGCAACCCTTCTTCCCATCGTATCCCTTTGCCGAATCTCTCGCCACATCGCTGCCGATGCGCTCCTCGACGCCATCATCGCCGGCAACGGCGAAGCTCGCCGGCGATGCGCTCCTCGAAGCCATCCTCGCCGGCAACGACGACGCTCGTCGACGCCCAGCTCGCGTCCTCGCCCTATCTAGTCACCACATCCAGCCACGGATATGCTCCTTGACGCTGGTGGCAAGCCCCTTTCTCGTGGTGCTCCATCCTCGTCGGAAGCGGCCATGTTCGTCGGCGTCCCAGCTCGAGCACCGCCCAGCTGCTTGTCCCTGTTCTTGTCGGTGTGGAGGAGCCAGCTGCGGGCAGAGAGGATCCGGTGGAGAGGCTGCTGACTGCTGCGTATGCTCCTCGATCCGGATCTGCGCCGTCGCCGGCGAGATGTAAAGAGACCAGAACGTGGGAATCGGAGTCGGTTGCAAGTTGGAAACGATGGTGCGCTTTGAGATTCGGGTTTGACAGGTGTCAAGTGGGGAGGTGGGTCTCTAGATTGGGTGCGTACGACCTAGGTCATATAGGATTATTTTTCGCACATGGAGCGTCACTTTGACAACTCCAAGAAAATAGCCTGCGGGCCGCTCCTCTGCGCTCCGAGGAAAAAGCCGAACCTAACTCGTTCGGTGCCACTCCAGCCTCTCGAGGAGCGGAGGGCTGCCGAACAGGGTCTAAATATGTACTAATATACTTCACATTGATTTTTCAAAATTCAAGTGTCACAATTTTTATCTTTTATTTTGAGAAAAAATTTCAACCTATTCATCAACTGTCAAGCTTCACCGGCCTCCAGTTCCGTGTCGGCAGTCCCTGCACCTACACCCGTTAACCTTCTAACTCGCCTCCGCCGGCTGCGGCTTATTCCTAGCCGAGGCCTTGCTGGCATCCCCATGCCTCGCTTCATTCGCCTAGGCACCGCCATCGGCAGCCTCGGTGCCCCCCATCGCGCCTCCATCTTTGTTCCCAAACAAAATCGAATAACCCACATTTGAAATTCAGGCAACTTACTTCCAACATAACAAAAGTGTGATTTATTCGATCACCATGTCGATCGTAACTGAGCTTTATTTTCTCTTATCTTTTCATCATCACCACCAAGTAAAAGCGCCAGCCAAGATTCGAATTCCGTAGGGAGCAGGCTGCCGTTAGCATCGCCGGTCGTCGTCGAGGCACCAACATTGGTAGTCGGGCTTGGACATGCCGAGGAGCTCCTCCGGCGACATGAGCTCCAGCTCTCGCTGCCTCCACGCCGGGAACGGCTTGGCTGTGGACTCATCGTCGTCGTCCTTGGCCCGGTGGAGGTGCCTCATGGCGCGCATCCTCTTGTAGAGGCGCATGGCGGCCACGCAGTCGTCGTAGGGGTGATGGTGGCCGCCGGTCTGTATGTCATACCCCAGGCAGCTCTGCGTGAGATACCGGAGCGAGTTGCTCATGAGCCTGGCGCTGGTCTTCATCAGCGGCGGGTACGTCGCCGTGTCCCGCTTAAGGTGCGCCGGGTAGTCCATGCCCAGCGCGTCGAGTTCGTGCTCCAGCCCGTGGCCGACGAGGAGCCAGGCGGCGCCGCGGGAGGAGTAATAAGATTGCTCGCCGTTGAGGAGGATGTCTTGCACCCGCCTCATGGCCTGCTTCACGGTGGGCGCGTCGCGGAGGTGCTCGGGGCGGATCCCCGTGGTCTCGTACCGGTAGTGCGTCACCGGGATGAGGGGCTTCACGAAGCTCTCGTAGAGTATGGCCTCGTGCTCGCCGACGACGCAGACGTGCGCGCACACGTCGAGCGTGCCGTCGCTCCCGCCGCCCACCATCTTGCACCCCAGCGCCACCGCGCAGCGGACGCCTCGCGCGCCCACCCTCGACGTAGTCCTCGCGAGGCTCTGCACGGAAGAGGGGATCGGAGCGCGGGAGAGCTTGCATGCGGCGCAGTGGGCGCGGAGGGCGCTGGCGGTGGGGAAGACGGCGAGGCAGAGCGGGCAGCCGTGGTCCTGGAAGGCGGTGGCGCAGGCTGGCTTGAAGGGAAGGGAGGCACCGAAGCCGAGGTGGTCGCGGAGCGCGTCAAGGGAGCGGCAGTGCTTGCCGCAGACGCCGCAACGGGGCTCGTGGTGGGAGTGGTGCGACGTCCGCATGTGCTCCACCAGGTGCTCTATCCGGTTGAACTGACGGTAGCACGCCGCGCACCTGTGACGGCTGCACGTAGGCAAACACCCAAGAATTCCTCGTCAGCAAGAAGCAAACGTATATGTGTTGTACGTGTGATCGTGTACTGAAAACGTATATTTGTTGTACGTGTGTTGGGAACGTATAGACACCGTACGTACAAGAGAAAACAAAACAGTGCAAACGTGCAATCTCAAGGACGCCAGGTTCAATCTCATCATGGCATGTAGAAACTCACAAAATGTGCTGAAATTGTTGGCATGATCTGACAAAGTTTGCATGCACTGAAAAATGTCCAAGCATGGCAGAGGAGAGTATGGAGCAGTGGCCAAGGGACTGCACCTGTGAGCATCTGAAGAGCTGTCCATGGCCGACAGTGAGTCACCTAAGCTAGCAAGCAAGTGCAGAGACGCAGCAAACGGTAGTCGTTCTGCTTGGTTGGTTGGATTGTAAGAAACCGACGGCTATTTAAGTAGTAGCTGCAAAACTGGTGGCATTCGATTCCTGACAGCGGCGCCAATGGAGAGCTTCTTCTTTGCAGCATCAACCATATTATGATGTAAAGTTGGCAGTAGTAGCATATTCATGCAAGGTTCGGGAGATGCGACCGGCAGTGTACTTCGTCAGTGATCGAGCTCGATTGCATGTTGTTGAGAGCAGGGAGAAAGAACATAGACACAGATTGCCCTCGAGAAAAAGAAAAGGGGATGATGCAATACCCTGGTCAAAATATCCGGTTTGAAAAGGCAACAACAACCCGATGGATAGAAAGATGAGATTGGATTGGGATTCCTGCCGGAGATTGACCGACGTGCACACGCCGGCAGGTAGGTAGCCGCTGCGGCGTCGGGCGGACGACGATCGTCGTCGTCTTACATTGGCTCCGTCTTTTGGCGGTGGCGGAGAGCCGTACGGAGCGCCGGGTGATGGGATGTGCGTGGATATCCTGGGAACATACCCACTACTGGAATCCGCGCCTTTACCGAGCGCCAGAAAAACTCGGCAAAGGGCAAAAAAAACTTGGCAAAGGTTTTGCCGAGTGTTGCACTCGGCAAAGGACATCCGGCGTACCCCCTTCCGGCAAACAGAAGTTTGTCGAGAACCATTTGTCGGACACTCGACAACAAGTTTACCGAGTGTTTTCATGACGCTCAGCAAAGGTTTAAACTCGGTAAAAAAGCTACTAACGGGAAACGAAAACGGAGGAAATCAGTCAGTTTGCCAGGTGTCACAAATGTTTGTCCGAGTGGTGCACTCGGTAAAGCTTTTTTACAGAAAAAAAAAGACACCGCCGGCGGCGCTGATGGCCGGAGCTCGTCGCGCTTGCGGCAGGGGCGGGGCTCAAGACGACGGACGGATCTACCTGTCGTTGTCTAGCTGCTCATCTCGTCAGTACACACACACATATCAGCCAGCGAGCTTCTAATCCAAAGCATGTACGCGCATCCCGCCGGCCGAGCCATACGCATACATCAATACGCAATACACAAGCATGCATGCATCAACATGCCAACACAACACACGTACGTACAACGCCGGACAACGCACACGCATATATCACGCCGGCGAGCCGCATAGCAAGTTGAAGCCGTCGATCTCCGAGATGCCGTAGATGTCCGGGCCACTGCCATGCTCGAGGTTGAACTTGGCCAGCGTCGCGAGCGGCTGGCTGAAGAGCATGCCTGCACAGGGCGCCGCCCAAGTCGCCGGTCTTCCGCTCTTCTCCGGCGGCCGGTGGTGGACAGCGAGATGTGCATGGTGTGAGAAGATAGAGAAGAAAGAGAGGTGTTCGTGGCTGTGATTGAGGGAGGAGATAAGGAGAGAGAGGGAAAGGAGCCGGCGAGGTAAATGAAGGCCGCCACGTCATCGATTCATGTGATTTCGTGCGATTGGTTGAGAGTGTGCTTTCTCTTAGTATGACTTTTACCGAGTGCAACACTCGGAAATATCAAAAAATATTAGAAATATGCAAACGAATCCAAAAAAGGGATTTGGTATTAAATATGGTCTACTTTATGTGAAAATTGGAGTGGTGCCATTTTATATCCATCTTTTACTCAAGGAAAATGAAAAACATTTTTTTTTTCAAAGCCATGAATGTTCATACACAATAGCCCGTTTTGTGATTTTTTTAAATTAGTTATATTAAAAGTTTGGTATTTTTCCTCGCAACTAGTACACATAAAAGGACTCCATGCGAAAGGATTGCATTTTTTAAACTTGTATTCTTTTTCTTTCATTTTTTTTCCAAAACGGGGTCAAAATGGTCGACATGGCTATTCATAACAAGAGGTTGAATCTCTCAAAACTCTAAGTGGTTCTCCTATATAATGACTACTGTTGTACCTAAAAATATTTTTTGCTAATTTTTATGACAGAGCTATCACACACTTGCAGTTCAAATTTGAATCACTTTCGGGAAATTGACATAAAGTCATTTAAATGTGCGAAAGTAGTTAGAAAACTAGAAAATTCATGAAACTTGGTAATTGCACATAAATTTGGTCTACTTATGGTGATAATTGGAGTGGTGCCATTTTGCACCCTGGTTTTTGTACTTGCTTCACAAAAAAACACCAATTTTCGACACTTACAAAATGAAAATTGATTTTTTTGTGCAAAAAAGAAGGAAACTCTATTTGGCAAAATTGTTTGTAATGTCAAGATGCACCTATGTGTCAAATTTGGGAACATTATAATAAACTATGCAATGAATATGACCATCACCTTGATCCTTTGACTTGAAAGTCATGAATGTTCATACACGATAGCCCGTTTTGTGAAGGATTTTTTTTCAAATTAGTTATATTGAAATTTTGGAATTTTTCCTCGCAACTAGTACACATAAAAGGACTCCATGCAAAAGGATTGCATTTTTTAAACTTGTATTCTTTTTCTTTCATTTTTTCCAAAACGGGTCAAAATGGTTAACATGGCTATTCATAACAAGAGGTTGAATCTCTCAAATTTCTAAGTGGTTCTCCCATATAATGACTACTTGTGTACCTAAAAATATTTTTTGCTAATTTTTATGACATAGCTATCACACACTTGCAGTTCAAATTTGAATTACTTTCGGAAAATTGACATAAAGTCATTTAAATGTGCGAAAGTAGCTAGAAAACTAGAAAATCTATGAAACTTGTCAATTGTGCATAAAATATGGTCTACTTATTGTGATAATTGGAGTGGTGCCATTTTGCACCCTGATTTTCGTACTTGCTTCACAAAAAACACCCATTTTTGACACTTAGAAAATGAAAATTAATTTTTTGTATAAAAAAGTAGGAAACTCTATTTGGCAACATTGTTTGTAATGTCAAGATGCACCTATGTGTCTAACTTGGAAACATTATAATAAACTATGCAATGAATATGATCATCACCTTGGTCCTTTGACTTGAAAGTCATGAATGTTCAAACACGATAGCCCGTTTTGTGAAGGATTTTTTTTTCAAATTAGTTATATTGAAAGTTTGGTATTTTCCCTATTAACTAGTACACATAAAGGACTCCATGCAAAAGGATTGCATTTTTTAAACTTGTATTCTTCTTCTTTAATTTTTTTCCAAAACGGGGTCAAAATGGTTGGCATGGCTATTCATAACAAGAGGTTGAATATCTCAAAACTCTAAGTGGTTCTAGCTCCCATATAATGACTACTTGTGTACCTAATTTTTTTTTTGCTAATTTTTATGATATTGCTATCACACACTTGCAGTTCAAATTTGAATTACTTTCGAAATATTGACATAAAGTCATTTAAATGTGCGAAAGTAGCTAGAAAACTAGAAAATCAATGAAACTTGTGAATTGTGCATAAAACATGGTCTACTTACTGTGATAATTGGAGTGATGCCATTTTGCACCCTGATTTTTGTACTTGCTTCACAAAAAACACCCATTTTTGGCACTTAGAAAGTGAAAATTAATTTTTTTTGTACAAAAAAGTAGGAAACTTTATTTGGCAACATTGTCTGTAATGTCAAGATGCACCTATGTGTCTAATTTGGGACCATTATAATAAACCATGCAATGAATATGGCCATCACCTTGGTCATTTGAGATTATATTAACATTTGGCATGCCAAAAAGTATAATTAATATGGCCTAAATGAAAAAGTTCTCAACATGAAAATTGTCCGTCTCGTCAAAATGAACAACTTTGATTTTTGGACCATCTTCATCCGAGGTCGTATGCAACCTCTACGATCAACACTATGCAGTTTAGCAAAGACCCCCTTTTGCCGAGTGTAGCACTCGGCAAAACCCTGTTTGCCGAGTTTTGTTGTTTTACCGAGCGTTTTTTCCACGACACTCGGCAAAGTGCCTACTTGCCGAGTTTTGTGTTTTTGCCGAGTTAGGTACTCGGCAAAGATACTATTGCCGAGTGTCTAACATAATGCACTCAGCAAAGAGTCTGACACTCGGCAAAGAGAAAAATTCTAGTAGTGACCCTCTTTGGCTGAGCTTTTCGACGGGAGATGTCTTCATCTCATTCTCCTTGTCCGGGTTCTGGGCATCTGTTTTGCTGCCTCTCTGACTGAAAATCCATGTTGAATAGATTTCCAAAATCATGATTTTCCAACACACTTCATGAGAAACCATGCATTTACCATCTTGTGAGTAAACTGAACCGAAACTTTCTGTTTGGAGAGAAAAATGAACTCATCTTTAACTGAACAAAAATAACATAGCCAGACAGGTACCACCATGCCAGACGGAATGATAAGCTATCTCTCACCAAGCATACATGCATAGATACATCCACATCTACTAGTACTGCAGAACGTGCAACGTGAAAGTCAATGCTGCATTGTAGTAAACCCCAAAGATAAAACTGATGAAGAAAGTTACGCGTCATACTCACGACCAAAAAAGAATTCAAATGTTTCTGCTTCAAGCCGACAGCATGTCCAGCAAGACTTTACTTTGTCCTTCCAATTCATTATTATTTTTTACCAGGTCTCAGTCCTCAGATATCGTGCAAAAGTAGCTGTTAAACAGCGAGAACTTTTTTTTTTTGCCAATCAAGCAGCGAGAACTAGTTCCAAGAGCTAAGAAACAAAACAGTCCCAACAGCACAGTGAATAACAAGAAAAACTTGTTCTAGTCCTAGCCCATGAGTTTTCCACAAATCCAAATCTTTAATGATGGCTAAGCTTGCAGGATGGAAGGGGCGACTAATGAACAGAGCGGGCCGGCGAACGCTTGTCCGCTTTGTGCTTTCAGCCATTCCTATCTTCGCGCTCACTGCCATCAAAGCATCTAGCGGAATTCTGAAGGATATTGACAAGATATGCAGGCGTTTCCTCTGGGCTCAGGAGGAGAAACTGTCCGGTGGCAAATGCAAAGTTAACTGGCCTACGGTCTGCTCCCCGATCGAGCTTGGCGGCCTAGGAGTTCTAGATAGTGCAAAATTCGCAAGGGCCCTGCGGCTTAGATGGTTATGGCTGTCGTGGGATGAAGTTGCCCGGCCTTGGACCAGCTTCCCCTTGCCGTGTGACGACCAAGATCGCGAGCTATTCGCTGCTGCAACGACCGTCTCAGTTGGCAATGGCGAGCGTGCACTCTTCTGGGAATCCACCTGGCTGAGACCGATGCCGCCAAAGGCGATCGCACCCTTGCTCTTTGCCTGATGCAGGTGCAAGAATCGCACTGTGAAGGAAGCGCTGCAAGGGCAAAAATGGATTCAGGACATCCGTCGCCCACCCCTCTCCGACGCCAACATCTCCGAATTCAGGAGGCTGTGGAACATGATCAACGAGGCCCAAATCATGCTGCAGCCGGATGTGCCAGACAGCATCACCTGGAAGACAACTCCCTCTGGCACCTACAGCGCAGCGGCAGCTTACAGACTCCAGTTCGCTGGCAGGATAGAATCAGCCTACGCAAATATGTTCTGGAAAGCCTGGGCTCCTCCACGCTGCAAGTTCTTCACTTGGCTGCTGATGCTCGACAGGTTATGGTGCGCTGACAGACTGCAAAGGCGAGGGTGGCCGAACGACTATTTCTGCCCGCTGTGTGTTCGGAACCTCGAATCATCAGTCCACCTAATATGGCAATGCCCGGAGGCACGGAGGACCTGGACCGCTGCGGCAGGATGGCACGGCTGCGCCGCTCTCGCGCCAAGCACCTGGCCGGAGGGCGACACATCGGAGGCATACTGGGCACACATCCTCAACGCCACCCCGGCCGAGCATCAGAAAGGAATCAGGTCGCTCACCATACTCATCTCATGGGAACTATGGCTGGAGCGAAACCGCACGGTGTTCCAGAGGAAGATCGCCGTGCCCTGGGCCATCCTCCAGGCAGTGCGGGGATCCTTGGAGGCATGGAGATTGGCGGGAGCAAAATGCTTGCAGCACCCCTTTGGGGATCCAATGTGAGAGATCGCCCCAGCGTGGCCCAAGGGGCCCTGTTTTTCCTTTTCTCTGTTTTTTCCCCTTCAAACCGCGACAGCGGCCTTGTAAATACTGCTCCCTACCCCCCATAATATATTTGCCAGCAATTGCTGGTGGCTTAAAAAAATGTTTAATGATTTGATCCTCAAACAACACTCAATATGACCAACTGAATCCAAAGGATAGACAAGCAGAAGCATTGGAGTTAAAAAGCCAAAGAACTAGAAGAAATGGTTCAGTATAGGCTTCCTTCAGAGTTTACACACACAAAATGTCAATCAACAACAGTTGTTGGAGCAACCTGAAGTTCAGGGGTTCATATAGGCTTCCTTCAGAGCCTTGTCCTAGAAGAAATAGTTCAGTACACAAAGTCTGAACCACAGACTACATTAAACAGCGGTACCAAAGTCAGCTGGAATTAGTACACTGCGCTAGTATCAAAATTGGGTCCTTTACATCAGTTTTAGCCACTGCTTTACTTGAGAAGCTGTTCAAACCATTCACCATCATAACCTGCTTGTCTCATCAGAATCCTTGTGCAGAACATGTAATTGTGATTGAGAAGCAGCAGTTCCCCGCCCACCAAAGATTCCAATGTTATCTTGCCATCGCCTCTTTGGAAGACCAAGCCAGCACTTGCATATTTGGCCTCATCTAGCTCCCAGGTTTTCTTAGCATCAGACAGGGTGCGAGCTAATGGACTAAACTCCTTTAGATCTTCCAAAATGGCATCAAGGAAAGGGATCTCAACATGAAACTGATATAGATGAAATGAACAATCCCACAGCTTGGAATAATCATGGAGTAGTTCGCAAAGAACAGCTATTGAATTCAATCAAAGAAGCAATTTCATAGGCACCCTTAAAATAAACAAATTCTTCATTTGTTCAATATCATAGTAACTATAAACATCTTTGGCATAAATAGATAATATTTCATTATTATTAAACTCACATTGATAGGGAAGGTGTTTTTTAGGGTCTTCAGAACTACAAGTAAAATCATATATTTTGCATAAATTCCAAGCATAGCATTGCAAACAATTAATTTGATAACTTAAGAGTTTTCCCTTTTGAGACACGCGGTATCGCACAAAATAAACATGCTCATCTAATGATTTTCCCTCAACTAAACTAGTTAGGTTTTCAGTACGAGCACAAAGGGATCGAAGATGATCCAAATAGAAAGCTTCAACAGTATGATAGATTTTGGGTGGTTCTACAACCATTAGGTTAGCAAGTACAATTTTTTTGGGTATTTTATGTTTCCTGCCCATAACTAAAGATAGAAAACAAGAGCACAAAATAAAAACTATTTAGAGATAAAGCCAATAAGCGCACACAAGAATATTCACCCCACGCTACTGCTTCCCGGCAACGGCGCCAGAAAAAGGTCTTGATAACCCACAAGTATAGGGGATCAATTGTAGCCTTTCTCGATAAGTATGAGTGTCGAACCCAACGAGGAGCTAAAGGTAGAATTAATATTCCCTTTAAGTTCTATCGACTACCGATACAACTCTACGCACACTTAACGTTCGCTTTACCTAGAACAAGGATGAAACTATTTTGCGAGGATAAAACTAGAACTACTTTGCAAGAAGAAAACTAGAACTACTTTGCAAGAAGAAAACTAAGAGTACTTTGCGGGATATAAAAGTTAGTTGTTTAGTAGAGAGCTTTTTGTAACACAAAGAGAAAGATTATCCATAGGCAATTGAATATAACACAATAGATACTTATCATATGCAACGAGGGAGATGCATACACTAACACACTTTCCGTACTTGGATCATATGCACTTATAATTGGAACTCTAGCAAGCATCCGCAACTACTAAATATCATTAAGGTAAAACCCAGCCATAGCATTAAGCAACAAGTCCTCTTTACTCTCATACGCAACAATCCCCTTACTTGGGTATAACCTTCTGTCACTCTCGTACGCACTATAAATGAATCATGAACGTATTGCAAAACCGTACAGCGGTAATCCCACACACTTGCGCGAGGCGGAGGGAACCATAGGACAACACCAATTTAACATACAACTTATATCAATCACACCATACCACAATTAAACCGTACGACAAAAGAAATCTACTCAAACATCGTAGGATTGCCACACATCATTGGACAACAACATATAGCATTGAGCACGATGTTCAAGTAGAGATTACAACGCGAAGAAGAGGTGTCACACCGCTGCATAGAGGGGGAGAGAGTTGGTGATGACGGGGGCGAAGTTGTTGGTGTAGATCACCGTCACGATAGTTCTCGCGACGGCACTCCGACGCCACCGGAAGAGAGGGGGAGAGAGCCCCCCTCCTTCTTCTTCTTGCTTGGCCTCCCCCCTAGCCTAGATGGGAGGAGAGTTTCCCCTCTGGTCCATGCCCGCCATGGCTCCCGGAGTGCAGGAGCCCCTCCGAGATTGGATCTCTCTCTGTGTTCTCTTTTGAAAACCGTTTCTTATATTCCCGAAGATCCGTAACTTTGATTGGACTGAAATTTTGAGCGGACTTTTATCCGGATATTATCTTTCGTGCGGCAGAAGGACACCCCCAACCGACTTACAGGGAAGCCACAATTCTGCTAGACGCGCCCAGGGTAGGGGGCGCGCCGTCTGAGCTTGTGGGCTCCTCGAGCATCGTCTCGCGTTGATTCTTTTTCCCAAAAATCGCATATATTCTAAAATAAATCTCCGTAAAATTTTATCGCGTTTGGACTTCGTTTGATATGGATTTTCTGCGAAACAAAAACATGCAACAAACAGTAACTGGCACTGGGCACTGGATCAATATGTTAGTCCCAAAAAATCATTTAAGTTGTTGCCAAAAGTATGTGAAAGTTGTAAAATAATGGCACGAAACAATCAACAAATATAAATACGACGGAGACGTATCAGGGCTCTAGACCTCATTAACACTCAAATGGCACATTGCCTATGGAGTGATTTTGAGGGACACAGGAAGCTTCACCTAGCTAATTAGTAGATGATTTGTATGGAAAAATAAATTTTTTTTGGGGTGGGGGTGGGGGTTAGGAATCCCAAATCTTAAAGAGGTGAATATGTGTCTCCTGGGCTCCTGGCTCAAGAGATATATTCATGGAGAGGGGAGGCTTTGGAAGCAAGTTATTGATAGCAAGTATTCTAACAATTCCCCCAACATTTTTATGAGCTCCTCCACCAATGCTTCTACCTTCTGGAAAGGGGTCACTTCTGTTATCAAGGCCATCAAATTTGGCTACAGATGGGTGGTGGGAGATGAGGAGAAAGCTAGGTTTTGGGAAAACACTTGGATTGGTACAACTCCCCTTGTTGTACAATACTAGGATCTTTACCTCATTTGTGTTAAAAAAATGCTACCATCCATTCTATTTAGGATGGGGACGATGGAGAAGTGGTATGAGCTGGCGGAAATAGCCAAAGGCATTAATTTCTCTGGTGATTTTGATGCCTTGATCTGTCAACTGGAGAATAATGGTGTCTATTCCACGAGCTCTCTTTATTTTGTTATTAATTTCAGAGGTGTTAACCCTGCTGTTTGGAAGCTGTGTGTACAACCTAGGATACACATCTTCCTTTGGCTTTTAGGCCACAACAAATTAATGACTAAAAGCAACTTACTCAAAAGGCTTATAGATAAGGGTGAAGAATGCCTTTTTTGTACCTGTAATGAAGACAACACCATTTATTCTTTGACGCAAATTCATGGGGATTTCTTCTAGCTTTCCCAGTTCTTCTCTTCTTTTAGCCTTAATTTGTGACTTGAGACATGCTTGCATGGTTGTATCGGCTCTCTGGTTTCATTCTTGCAATGGAAATGGGGGTGGGATTTTCCTACTCTCCTGATTTTCTAAAAAAAGAGGTTAGATCAAATATCTAGTAGCCACGGCTCAAGTAAACCGACCCGGAAAAACAAGTTGCACCTGAGAGCGTACGTGGCTAGATCCCCAACTAATTGCACGTGTGATCTCTCCATTAGTGGAGGGCTCACAACCACACATTTCCTCCCCATCCTTCGTCTTCCCTGCCTCATACACTACTGGAATCAGGATCTTTGCCGTCAGCCAGTTCTTCGCTGTCTGCTGGCTGACGGCAAAGAACGTCTTCGCCGTCAGCTTACAGAAAACTGACGGCAAAGAACTGGCTGATGGCAAAGATCATGTTTGTCGTCAGCCAGTTCTTTGCCGTCTGCTAGCAGACGGCAAAGAGGGAGGTTGGCCCAGTAACAAGCACAACCTAACGGCCTCCTCTTAGCCTCTATGCCGTCTGCTCGCCGTCTGCTAGCAGACGACAAAGAAAGTGACCTAGCTAATGGCCGTTCCCCCAGCCCCACCCCACTAGCTAGGCTCTTTGCCGTCTGCTAGCAGACGGCAAAGCTTCTATGCCGCCTGCTAGTAGACGGCAAAGAGATTTGACCTAGCTAAAAACGGTCAGCACCCCACGCCCCACCCCTCTCTCTCTCCCCCCTCACCTCACCTACGCCGCCCCCGTGCCCGCGCCGCCGCCGGCCCGCGCCACCCCCGGAGCCCAAGGCGCCGCCGGCCAGCCCCGTTCCCCGGAGCCCGCCCCGTCGTCGGCCCGCCCGCCCGCCCCGCCCGCCCGCCCCGCCCAGCGGACACAGGCCGCGGCGGCCGCCCTGCCCCGCTCCATCGCCGGAGCCGCGCCGCGCCACCCCGCCCCAACGCCGGAGCCGCCCCGCGCCCCGCCACCCTTCCCCGCGGCCTTCCTTAACCCGCGCCCCCTCCCCATGGCTTGCCTCCACGGGCCGACCTCGCCGGAGGTGAGTCTTGTGTTTTTTTTCTTCTGTTTTTTTAGATTTAGTTTAGGTTAGTTTAGTTTAGTTTAGGTTAGATTTAGTTTATGTTAGTTTAGTTTAGTTTAGGTTTTTTTTTCTTCTGTTTTTTAAGAATAAACAAGAAAGATGAAAAAAAGAAGTAAAAGAATAAGAGGAAGAAGAAGAAGAAGAAGAAAAGAGGAAGAAGAAGAAGATGAAAAAAAGGACAATAAGTAGAAGAAGAAGAAGAAGAAAGAAGAAGATGAAAAAAAAATAAGTAGAAGAAGAAGATGAAAAAAAAGTAGGAAAAGTAGAAAAAGAGGGTCGCCGAGTGGTCGAGGGGTCGAGGATCGAGGGGAAAAGGAGTCGAGGGTCGAGGGGTCGAGGATTGAGGTGTCGAGGGGTCGAGGGTAAAGGCGAAAAGGGGTCGATGGTCGAGGGGTCGAGGATCGAGGGTCACCGAGGGGTCGAGGATTTGCCATCCCGACCCCGACACCCCGACCCCCTGACCCCGACACCCCAACCCCGACACGACACCCCGACCCCGACACAGCACCCCGACCCCGACACGGCACCCCCGACCCCGACACAGCACCCCGACCCCGACACGACACCACCGACACCCCAACCCCCGACACCTCCCGAAAAGGTGCTCTTCGGCCTTCCAGAGGCCGACGGGGTCATATATTTGTGAATTATGAGTTAGGTCATATATTTTTTGATTTTGTTATAAAAAACATCATATTTGTGTTGATCAGGTGGTTTTAAATGTGCAGTTGTTTCGTCGCTGCGAGGGTCTGGTGTTCGACGACCTCCCCGTGCGTTCGACGAGCTCCGCCCCTGCGTTCGTGGGTGAGCACAAATGACATCTCCTCCCCCCCTTCATTTGCTCTGTTCTGGTCTTCGTGCCGATGAAACTTGCTAGCTATAGGTGTCTTCAATCATCAGTATGCGTGACCACTATGCGTCTCCCGTTAGAAAGGGTTACATCTATAAATATGCATGCATTTGCATATTTATAACCATGATTCTTTCGAATTGTCCAACGTTATCCATGGACAGCGCGAGTATGTGTACATTGGGTTCGTTTTTCCCATGTGCTCTGCTCCGGATCCGATGCGGAATTTCGTCAGTGCCTCCCTGTTGTTCTCCGGGTACACATCCTCTCTGCTTATTGCCGAGACGTGTATCAGGAGAACAGCGGGGAGGTGCTGCCGAAATTTTGTGTCGGATCCGAAGCAGAGCATGGGAAAACGAACCCAATCTACACATACTCGGGTGGGATTAGGACCTATCTTTACCTATTAGCGTCTAGGTTGCATGGACGTAATAAAAGTGACAAACTCCATTAACTGATGGATATGGTTTGCTGAATTATGTATATATTTCTTGTGTGTGCAGTAGCTACGCAATATGAGTGATCGTGCGTGGATGTACACCGGTTACACTAGTCAGGAAGACATGACCGATGAATGGTTAACAAAAGCCAGTGGGTTTGTGAGAGCCGCATTTGCAAATGGCCAGAGAATAAGTTGGTGCCCCTGTGCCCGGTGCGACAACTATAAAAGGATGGACGAGCTTGAAATGAGTAACCACCTGCAGAAGTTTGGTTTTACGCCTGGTTATATGGTCTGGACATTTCATGGTGAGTCTGCCCAACGTCCCAGAGCCGAGGTGGTTCGTCGTCGCACCGACGAGCATGGTACCGGGATGGAAGACATGGTGCAAAACTTTGATGATGCTCGGGACTCGGATGATGAGATGGAGGAATCTACAAAGGCCTTCAATGATATGTTGGAGTCTTCAAAACGTCCTCTCCACGATCACACTGAGCTTTGTCAGCTGGATGCCATCTCACAAATAATGGCTTTGAAGGCTCAATTCAACTTGGGCAGAGAATGCTACGACGCGATGATGACAGTATTTGGACGTTTTCTACCCAAAGGCCATGTACTACCTGCAAACCTGTACCAGTCAGACAAAATCCTCCGTGCTCTTAAGATGCCCTATGAGAAGATACATGCCTGTGAGAAAGGATGTGCCTTATTTAGGCTTCAGTATGTGGACTTGAACTATTGTCCCATTTGCAAGTCATCCAGGTATGTTGTGGTAGACAACGGTATGGGTGAGAAGACGCAGACCAAAATCCCTGTTAATGTTCTTCGGTATATGCCAATTGTACCAAGACTTCAACGTCTTTTCATGGTCGAAGAGATGGCCAGACAGATGACATGGCACAAAACGGGCAAAAGAACCCAACTAGATGCAGATGGGAAGCTGATGATGGTGCACACATCGAACGGTGAAGCGTGGAAGCGCTTCGATGCATTACATGATGAAAAAGCGGCAGATCCAAGGCATCCTTGAGTCGCCATCAGCATGGATGGGTTCAGTGTGTTTGGTCTGACGGCAGCCCAATACAGTTGTTGGCCCGTATTTGTCATTCCACTCAATCTCCCCCCGGACAGATTATGCAAAGAAAGAACATTTTCCTGACGTTGATAATTCCAGGGCCCAACTATCCGGGGAAGAATATGAATGTGTACATGCAGCCGCTGAAGGACGAATTGCAAGAAGCCTGGGATAATGGGTTCAAGATATACGACGCCTTTAGCAAACAGAACTTCATAATGCATGTCTGGTACATGTACTCGACGCATGACTTGCCGGCGTATGCGCTATTCGTTGGCTGGTGTGTGCATGGAAGGTTCCCGTGCCCCACATGCAAGGGAGCTCTTGAGTTTCGGTGGCTTCAGGCCGGTCGCAAGTTTTCTTGCTTTGACTTGCATAGAAAGTTCCTGGATCCTCGCCATAAGTTCAGGAAAGACAAGAAGAACTTCATCAAAGGTAGAGTTGTCAAAAACTCTGCACCACCTACGTTGACAGGCCAAGAGACCCTGGATCAGTTAAATGCTCTCGAGCCAGATCCAGAGCGTCCAGGGTATTTCAAGGGTTATAATTCAAAACACGCCTGGACTCACAAGACATGCTTGTGGGATCTGCCTTACTTCAAAGACCTCCTTTGCCCACACAACATCGACGTGATGCACACTGAAAAGAATATCGCCGAGGCACTTTTTGGTACATTGTTCGGCATAGAGGGGAAGTCAAAGGATAATACTAAGGCTAGAGTCGATCTGGAGGCACTATGTGATAGACCGTTACAAAACATGCAACCACCGAAAGGAAAGCAGAACTGGACAAAGCCAAAGGCATGGTTCAATCTTGGAAGGCCAGCTATGAGGGAAATTATCTTGTGGGTGAAAATGCAGTTGATGTTCCCCGATGGGTATGCAGTGAATCTAAAGAGGGGAGCGAGTCTTGATAAATTGAAGATATTTGGTCTCAAGAGTCATGATTGGCACATATGGATTGAGCGGGTAATGCCGGTGATGTTGCGTGGCTTCATCCCTGAGGATGAATGGCTAGTACTGGCAGAGCTGAGCTATTTCTTCCGTGTTCTTTGTGTGAAAGAACTATCGCCTGGCCTGCTAGAAGAAATGGAAGAGTTGGTGCCGGAGTTGATCTGCAAGTTAGAGAAGATCTTTCCGCCGGGCTTCTTTAATCCAATGCAGCACTTGATTTTGCATCTCCCGACCGAGGCAAGATTGGGGGGGCCGTGCAAAATCGTTGGTGCTACGCAACTGATAGGATGCAGAAGACGCTTCAAGCAAAGTGTAAAAATAAACGTAGAATTGAAGCATCGATGGCTGAGGCATTCATTACTGAGGAGGCGGCAAACTTCGTGACAGCACACTACGAAGCTAAAAATCGTCATCTGCATAATCCGAAGCCTCGGTACAATGCTGGCGACCTTAAAAAGGGTGGATCCAACCTCAGCCTATTCAAAAGGGATCTCGCACTAGCCGGTGCTTCTAATTCCTTAACGTTGGATGTCGAAGAATGGCGGACCATTTCGTTGTATATCTTCAACAACCTAACAGAAATGCGGCTGTACATCGAGTAAGTTCTCGGTACATTGTTTCGCAACTTCTAATTCCTTTGAACTGCTCTTATTCCCGGATAAATTTGATACAGTCGATACGTCGCCAAATTCTCGTACGGAGCGGTGATCCAAAAGGATTCCGTCGAAGAGTATGAGCTTCTGGCAAAGCATGGAGGCGGCTATCCTGGTTTCATCGCTTGGTTCAAACAAACGGTAATTTCCATTAGACCATTTCATTTCTTCGTCTAATTTGCGGCTAATGCAACAATCCTTTCGTATTAAACTTGTAGGCTAATTCAGAGTTTATGGACGCCGATTTAAGACAAGTCGCTAATGGTTTTGACTTTAAGGTCCGTTCATTTGACAAATACGACATCAACGGGTATCGCTTTCGTACCTATGGCAAAGAGCTATCTATGGCCGACCGAAAGTCTACAAATTGTTGTGTCTCTGCTATCGGCGAAGGAGATACCGAGTATTATGGAAGAGTTGAAGCAATTTATGAACTTCAATTCTATGGTGCAAACCCACCAAACGTCGTAGTCTTCAAATGTTATTGGTTCCAGCCGAAGGAGACTAGAAGGACTCATGAACATATAGGGCTAGTGGAAATCAAACAAAGCACCCATTTGGATGTTCCCGATGTCTATATTACGGCTCAACAGGCAACCCAAGTTTTCTATCTACCGTGGGCCTGTCAAAGTGATCCAAATCTCAATGGTTGGGATGTCGTTTATGAAGTGCCGCCACGTGTTAGACCACCTCCCCCCAATGAAGAGGATTATGAACCTCACATTAACCCAGACACATATGAAGGAGAATTCTTCCAAGAAACACGTCTTACTAAAAAATGTTTCAAGAACCGCTCTACTTCACCCCAGAACATTGAAGTAGACAGCAACAATGAATCCGACTTCACCCTTGAGCCGGAACAAGAAGAGCCGGAACTAGAAGAGGTTACTGCTGCGGATGACCTGTCAATGCTTGACCGATTACGTAAAGGAGGCCTTCCACATGTTGATGCATTTATTGATGATGATGATGAGCACGTCGTTACTGATAGTGATGATGATGCATTTATTGATCCCGGAGCATATATAGACGATGAAGAGTAATATTAGTAATGTCAGGTATTCAATTATTAATTAGTTCATGTTATTAGGTATTCAATTTTTTATTATGTTCATGATGATGATACACTTAAATTTTTTATTATGTTTATGTTGTACTAATTTCGTTTACTCTTTGTCATTGCAGGTGTTGACAGATGGTGGGCGCGGGTCGAGGGCGCTCCGAGCCTCCTTCCTCGGCGCGTGCTGGGAGGGGTGCTTCCATTCCACCCCAGCACCTCCGGAGAGCGCTGCTAGACAATATGCAGACACCACTGGCGGGCGCTTCTTCTTCGGCCGGGAGAGGTCAAGGGAAGACGAAGAGGGGTGCTAGAGGTGGACGTGGCGGCGGGAGAGGTAGGAAGGCTGCTACGCCTTCCTCGCCGCCACCCCCAGCTGATTCTCCCGACCACAGGACTGCTCCATCTGAGGTGGACCCGTCTTGGACTCCGCTCCACGAGCCTCGGGCCGACGAGCCTCGGGTCGCCAAGCCTTTGTCCCACGAGACTCGGGTCCCAGAGTCTTCGTCCCACGAGACTCCGGTCCCAGAGTCTTCGTCCCACGTGACTCCGGAGGCTAGTGGCCATGCTGATGGTGGCGAGGACAGCTTTTCTGAGGATAGCTATAGCGAGGGCGAGCTGGTTGAGGGGGGCAAGGTCTACCAGCGTGGTGGTACAAAGCTCCCGCCCGTGCCGACGACCCGCGATCAGAGGTGGTTGATTGAGCCTAATGGGGAGAAGTAAGTGCATTTACTCTTTTTTAACCTTTTGCCTTCACATTTCTTCAAATTAATCTCTAATGTGTTGGCCTTGTCATACTGCAGGGGCTGGAAACACGCCCCTGGTGTCCGCAGGCCCAACCAGGTCCTTGGTGTGCTTTGCCGGCAGAACTTCCCGGGGTGGGTCACATTGCCTGGTGAGGGTCAGGTTCCACAGCTAGCACTGAGCTGGGAGCTGTACTTGGCTGCCCCGGCCCCGCCGGAGGAGAGGGTCGACGGTGTCTTGTGCGAGACAGCGGCCGACATTGTGATCCAGACGTTTTGGGTAATTTCTCGTTTACAGAATTAAAAATCAACAGTACCTAGTGATTGTACTAATTAATCAGTGTTGTCTTGTTTGATTGCAGACCTTCTACAGGTGTCTTGAGGAACATGAGGAGGCCGCGGCTATGGTTGTCGAAGCCGAGTGCAAGCGCCTAATTCAGAACTTACGGCACGAGGCTCGGGTGCAGGCTGTTCGAGACTACTGCGCCTCGACTAACATTAAGAGGTCCAAGACGAAGTGCCGCGTCAAGTTTCTGAGTAAGGAGAAGTACATGAAGGTAATTACCTATTCTTAAGGCCTTGTACTTAGTTTTCTTGATTTGATTCGTAGGCGTAGCACTGAAATTTCTCTTGACTAACTTAGGTGCCCCCGAGATGGTGTGCGGATAGGATGGACAGTTGGGAGGCGTTGGTGGATGAGTGGTGCTCTCCCCAATGGCTAGCCGTCCATAACAAGGCCAAGGATAAGCGTGCCCAAATGCAAGGTGTGCCACACCATCAAGGGAGCTCCAATCTGTTTGAGTACGGGGATAACTGGGTATGTGGTTTGCTTCATGATTCATGCAATTTCATTCTTCATGCTAGCTTGAGCCCTTAACTAATATTTTGTTCCTCTCTTTTAGGCGTGACACAACAAGAAGGAGGTGCCACCGCTGTTCGACCTCTATGCCATGGCCCATACTGCCCTCTACAAGAAGGCCAAGGCATTCTCTGAGTCTGACCTCGATCATCTAGAGAGCTTCACCAACATCACCTCCCACAACAAGCTCGTGAGGTACAGAGACGTTGGGAAGACGAGGAAAGGGGAGGACTTCAACCCGAGCCAGAGTCCTTTTGATTCAGAGCTCGTGATGTTATCTGGTGGCGGGAGGTACCATGGCTCGGTAGCCATTGGGGATGGACTGATACGTTGTCCTAGAACTCTCCCGGAGATCAAGAAGCGCCAGACGAGCTCCGATCCTAAGATAAGACCTCGTCCACGGCCAATGGAGCTCGCCATCGAGGCTAGGGCCCAGGAGCTTCTGGCGGAGGCAAACAGGCAGGCGGCGGAGAGGGAGAGGGACATGGAGGAGAGGACGGCTAGGATGTTGGAGGAGGAGAGGAACCGGAACGACGCGTCTCACTCGGCCCTATACGAGCTCCTCGTGGTAAGTTTCTCCTGCATATTAGCCAAATCATGCATGTAATGTTCGTTTCATTACTAACTAATATGGCTGACTCGTGAAAACAAAATGTGCAGTCCGTGTGCCAGAGCAACGGTCAGACCCCTCCGCCGATGCCCCAGATTGGTATAGCGCCCACGGTGAGTTTCATTTGAATGGTCATTAGTTACTAGTATTCACATTTGAGTTGCATCATGCTAACGAGACATTGCAAATGATCTTTGGTGCAGCATGCCTCCCGACAAGCATCGACCGATCCTTCTCCGTCTGGCACTGGCGCAACCCCGACCGGTCCTTCACCTCCGTGATGATGGTAAGTTTTCCCAAGTGTTTTGCTTAACAAATGCATACTTAGCTTAAGAAATGACCTATTTAGCTCCAAAATGACCTATACTTATTAGCTTATTTTCCTCGAAAATGACATAATAACCTTACTTAGCTCCAAAATGACATATTTTACCTAGGATAGCTATAAAATGACCTATACTTAGCATTTTTTTCCTCCAAAATGACTTAATATGCTTAGTTAGCTAAAAAATGGCATAACTACCTAGGATAGCTCAATAATGATCCATACTTAGCTTAGCTAGTTCATTTATGACATAATTAGCTTACTTAGGTAAAAAAATGGCATAATAACCTTGGTTTAGCTCCAAAATGACCTATACTTAGCTTATTTTCCTCGAAAATGACATAATAACCTTACTTACCTCCAAAATGACATATTTTACCTGGATAGCTATAAAATGACCTATACTTAGCATTTTTTTCTCCAAAATGACTTAATATGCTTAGTTAGCTAAAAAATGGCATAACTACCTAGGATAGCTCAATAATGATCTATACTTAGCTTCTTTAGTTCATTTATGACATAATTAGCTTACTTAGGTAAAAAATGGCATAATAACCATGGTTTAGCTCCAAACTGTCATATCATTAGTTTATTTTCCTCCAAAATGACAAAATAACCTTACCTAGCTCCAAAATGATCGATTTTAACTAGGATAGCTCTAAAATGACCTACACTTACCATTTTGTCCTCCAAAATGAATAAATATGCTTAGTTAGCTCAAAAATGGCATACCTACCTAGGTTAGCTCAAAAATGGCCTATACTTAGCTTCCTTAGTTCATTTATGACATACTTAGCATACTTAGGTAAAAAATGGCATAATAATCTTGGTTACCTCTAAAATGACATATACTTAGCTTATTTTCCTCAAAAATGACATAATAACCTTACTAAGCTCCAAAATGACCTATTTACCTAGCTTAGCTCTAAAATGACCTACACTTAGCATTTTTACCTAGCTTAGCTAAAAAATGGCATAATTACCTAGGTTACCTTAGTTAGAAGAAGAAGAAGATAAAGAAGAGGAGAAAAAGAAAGAGAAGAAAAATTCTTCTTCTTCTACTTCTTCTTCTTCTTTTTCTTCTTCTTCTTTTTCTTCTTCTTCTTCTTCTTCTTCTTCTTCTAGTCTTCTTCTTCTTCTTCTTCTTCTAACTTTCTTCTTTCCCAATTTGCAGATTTGCTTTAGATCACGGAAGCTTGCATTGATGGAGTCTACTCTTCTCCTTGTCCTTCCTTTTTGTTTTGATTTTGTAGGATGAACAATGTGAAACTTGCTACCTATATATGTATGTATGGATGAAACCATTGTATGCTTGTTGTTGGATATATGTTGGCTATATATATGTTGGATATGGACTTCTTGTGGCTTCCCACTTTAAGGGGTCCGACCATATCCAGCCCCCAGACCGCAAAAGGCCAAGTAATGGGGATTGTTTTTAAGGCGGTGGGTGGCATGTGACTTTGATTGGCGAAAAGCTGGCATCCGACACAGCGCTGTACAAGAGGTTTTGCATCTGCTTGGGCCGTAGGCCAAAATAAACCTGTATGGAAGGCCTTACTTACGAGGGCCCGAGCAGCGGTGTGATGGCCACCGAGACCAGCATGTATTTCGGCCAAGAGCTGCCGTCCCTCCTCTTCGGAGATACATCTTTGAAGAACTCCAGTAGTACTTTTCTTGTAGAGTTCTCCTTCATGAACCTTGTAGGCTTTCGAGCATCGAACTATGCGACGGGCCTCATTCTGGTCCTCAGGGAGCTCCCGCGTATTAAGGTAGGCCAGGAAGGGTTCGGTCCATGGAGCAATAACAGCCATGATTACATGGGCGGAAGGTGTCATTTCGGTGCTCGAGCCCCCGATGATATCAGAATTGTGTTCGGCATCTGGGGGTATGATCGGCTCTGGACTAGTGTTGCCGCTCTCGTCCTGCCATACCACGAATGGCTTGAAGAGCCTTTCCACAAAGGTGTTAGGTGGGACGGGGTCGCGTTTAGCGCCCATTCAAGCAAGGATGTCCGTTGCCTGATTACTGTCTCGAGCAACGTGATGAAACTCGAGCCCCTCAAACCGAGCTGATATTTTGAGTACGACGTCACGGTATGCCATCATCTTTGGATCTTTTGCATCGAAATCTCCATTTACTTGGGATATTGCAAGGTTCGAATCCCCACGCACCTCTAGGCGTTGAATGCCCATAGAAACAGCTATCCGGAGACCGTGCAGTAGTGCCTCGTAATCGGCTACGTTGTTGGAGTCTGTGTACATTATTTGCAATACATAGCGGACTGTGTCCCCAGTAGGGGAAGTTAAGATGACACCGGCTCCCAACCCGGCTAACATTTTAGAGCCTTCTAAGTACATTACCCAGTTGGAGTATGTGCTGTATTCTTTAGGGAGTTCGGCTTCCGTCCATTTGGCGATGAAGTCGGCCAACACCTGAGATTTAATAGCTCGGCGTGGTTTGTATGTTATTTCAAATGGTAAGAGCTCGATGGCCCATTTGGCTATGCGGCCGGTGGCATCCCGATTATTTATGATATCATTGAGTGGTACTTCGGATGCCACCGTGATCGAACACTCTTGAAAGTAGTGCCGCAGCTTCCAGGATGCCATGAAGACCGCATACGCTATCTTTTGGTAGTGTGGGTATCGAGATTTGCACGGTGTAAGGACCGCCGATACATAGTATACTGGTTTTTGGAGTGGGAATTTATGTCCCTCTTCCTCTCGTTCGACGACGAGCACCGCGCTCACCACCTGGTGAGTTGCAGATATGTAGAGCAACATAGGTTCGCCGACATTTGGTGCGGCGAGGATTGGGTTGCTTGCTAACAAAGTTTTTATTTCTTCCAATCCGGCTGTTGCCGCATCCATCCACTCGAAGTGGTAGGTTCGTCGGAGTAGGCGATAAAGTGGCAGTTGTCGTGGTTCTAAGTCTGACAGTAGAATAGGGGGTAGGTATGAAGAGGCAAGATCCTAGCTACGGTGAGGTTGTGCACACAAGATTTACGAGTTCAGGCCCTTCTCGGAGGAAGTAACAGCCCTACGTCTCGGTGCCCGGGGGCTCGGTCGATTGGATTATGCGTGAAGTTACAGGGGGTGCGAACCCTTCTGCCAGTGGAGGGGGGTGGCTTATATAGAGTGCGCCAGGACCCCAGCCAGCCCACGTTACAAGGGGTTCAATGTACATTAAGGTGAGAGCCAATAGTAAAGACATATAAATGATCATTAAGACTACGGAGTGAACGCCTAACCGTTGCCATCCTGAGTGACCTTAGATCTTCTATACTCCGAGTGGTTTCTGGCATGGTCGAATGATTATACCTTGGTCGAATGGAATTGGGTTATCCGAGTGAACTGTTGGTCGAGTGGGTTGCACCCTGAGGTGACATCAGTCGGTAGATGATGCTATCCTTTGAATGCCTTTGGCTTTAGAGCAGTGTCCTCGGGAAGGGTGTCTAGGTCAGGCCTATTACCCTGCCCTAGGTACATGTCATCGTCATTAGCCCCCGAATGGATCTGGGTCCGAGTGGAGAAGGAGTTGAAGATGGTTCCGACCCGATTTATATGCTTCAGAGGCATTTTAACCGGGCCGGTGATCTGTGTAAAAACTTCAACTTCATTTTCAGTCACCTGGGTCCATTCAGAGGTTGTCGAGTGAACTTTGCTGATAAGCTCCGAGTGTTGGTATGATATAAAACCTTCAGCGCGATTGGTCGCACTGCCGCTCCCGGATCTCCTGGGATTCGAAATTTGGAGAAGCGCGCGGGACGGAGAGAACCGCAGTAAACGGAGCAGATTAGGCAGGGACGCCTCGATTCTCGCATCACCTTTTTCGCCACGTACCAAGCGCGCGACTGTTGCAGGATTTGACAGGATTGCTTGGGCCCACGAGTCAGCCACTCAGAAGCAGGCCCATATAAGGCGTCGGGGCTGTAGGGTTTGTACAGTGCGCCCCATTCCCCTTCTTCTCCCTCAGCCTCTCTACCGTGTTCACCTCCACCTTCGACGCCGTCACCCCGCCCGAGCGTAGCCTGCTGCGATGGGAAAGGACAAGACGGCGGCCCTGGAGCGTGTGAAGAAGGAGACAGCGAAGGCGAAGGGCAAGAAGACGAGTCGGGGGGGATCGTCGTCGAGATCTGGCCTGCCGCCCGGCTGGATCCAATGCGACTGGATTCGATCCATGATTCAGCAAGAGGATCTGGAGGATCTGGTTGAGGGGGGCTTGATTACCCATGGATCCTGGAGGCTGCCAGGTGATGAGACCGAGCCCCGGCCGCAGGAGGGTGAGTGCGTCCTCCTCGCGACCCACGTCGACCGTGGTTTTTCCCTGCCTCCTCATCCTTTTTTCCGGGGTTTTCTGAACTTTTTTGGGGCCCAACTTCATCACTTTTCCCCGAACACCATCACATATCTCGCTGCGTTTGTTTCCATGTGTGAGAATTTCCTGGGTTGTCGACCGCATTGGGGTCTCTTCAAACACATCTTTACTTGCCGCTCTCAGTCTGTGAAAAAGGCTAATCCGAGTGATGAGAGGACGCACATGATCCAGATGTGCGGAGGTCTAGGGATCCAGATGAGAGGTAAAAGCACTTTTCCACCTATGACTCTTCCCGATTCAATCAGAGGGTGGCAGTCGACCTGGTTTTATTGTAAGGACAAACCAACCCCTGGTCAATCGACTGGCCTTCCCCCCTTCACCATGGATCGAATTGAAAAGCCCTCTTCCTTGAAAGTGACTCCAGCAGAAAAGGTGGAGGTGACTATGTTGGTTGAACGAGTAGTCCAACTTGTCCGCGATGGTGTGACTGGCATGGATTTGCTAGAGGTGTTTCTCAAGTGCCGCATCCAGCCGCTCCAGGCCCGCGATCATCCCATGTGGATGTACTCGGGTACTGATGATACCACTCGGATCCACCCGGAGTGCCGAGGAGACGGTGGCGCAGTGGCTGTAGGGCATCACTGGAAACAAAGACAACCCCAGGGGGTCCAGGAGGATTCCACCACTCGATGCGGATAACGAACCAGACAAGGTCTGACCTTTGATACCGAGTGACTTTTACTCTGATTTGTAAACTGCCTTTGGAACCGACTGATACTTGTTCAATTTTTTGGCCCGCAGATATATACTGAGATGTACTCGATGCCCAATGGGGAGCAGATCCAGGAAGGAGAGGAGAGCGGAGGCGACAGCGGCGATTGGAACTCTGATGACGAGAGTGATGAAGAGCGCGAAGACTCGAGCAGTGGTGAAGAGGTCGATTCTCCACCTCGCGTGGAAAAGCATTCCAAGCAGAAGCACGACCCAGCAAGTATCCGGGGTAAAGCGGCGGCACCGACTGGACAAACTTCAAAGCGCACTCGGACATCTTCTCCGGTGCCGACTGAGAAGGCTCCGAAGCAGCTCAAGACTGCGCCGTCAAAGCCATGGAAGGCCTTGCCCAAGATCAAGGTTGATGTTCCCTTCGCCTCTGCGTAAGTGTTTCGTTTTCACCCTTTGCTCCAAGAATCTTATATCAGTTGTCGACCCATTCTCTTGCTTGACCGAGTGAACCTTGAAATTTGCAGTGCTGCTACCTCTGGGACATCTGCTTACAAAGATGATGATTACGAGGAGATGGATGACGCGGTCACATCCAAAACGGGTATGACTCTTGTTATCTTGTCTTTTCTTTGCTAACCACTTCTACAGTCGACTGAACTTTTGTGGTCGATCCTTATGCAGCTCCGCAAAATGTTATTGAACTTCCAGATGACGATGAAGATGTGCCATAGAAGCTTGTGGGAAGGAGGGGCAGGACCTTGGGCAAAAAGGCACCAGCTATCAAGACGCCTCAGTCGACGCCGGCGGCAGAACCAGCAATCCAACAGCCCGGGGACCTCAACCGTGCTTCTGTTACTTTTGCGATTCCCTTGTCGAGTGGTCGTCCTTCAGCGTCGACTGCACAGGCCCCTGCTTCATCTGTACAACTTCATGCCTCAAACTCTCAAGCTGCTGCAGCTGATCCACCGTCTCCACTTTTCACCGTCCATCACGTCCCAGAGGACCAAGTGAGTGCTGCCAAGGAAGCCATACGCCAGGCAGGCATTATGATGGAGCAGATGAAAGTGGTGCACGAGGCCAGTCAAGCTGCCTATGATGCCAGCTCAGCACTCCAGGCCAATGTCCAGGTTAGCTTACTTTCGACTGGACTCCGTTTTGACGCTTGTTCTGTTAGGATATGATATTTAGAAACTGCTGCTTTATTATCCGCAAGACGTCCGTGGATGAGCGTTTTGGAACTTTAATTGCACACCCATTGTCAGTCTGTACACCCACTGGGTGTTTTAATTTCTGTTGAGTAGTTTTTCCACTTGAGTCGACTAGGTTGTGTCGATTGAATCTCTGAACCAGTGGGGGCACGCTGAGTGCACCCACTGGGTGTAGTCCCCGAGACCGCCGTCGAATGTTTGATTCGGCGGGGGTCTTTGAACAGAACTTTTCCACTCGGTCTGAGCAGATCATGTCGAGTGGAACTTGGACCAGTGGGGGCACGCTGAGTGCACCCACTGGGTGTAGTCCCCGAGACCGTAGTCGACTGCGGGTAGTCGGCTATGGTCTGAATTTTTTTCTCTGACTGGACGGACCAAGTCAATTGAAAAGTCAAACCAGTGGGGGCACGTTGGGTGCACCCACTGGGTGTAGTCCCCGAGACTATTGTTGAATGTTTGATTCGGCAGTAGTCTTAGAACTCTTTGAACTTGTTACTTTATTGCTCGGAAGCAACCAATCTTTGTGTCTGCTGACTGACTATCTTCTGAACACAGAAATCTTGTGAACTTGGAGCCCGGTTCGCTGACTTAGAGCAGAAGCAGATCTAGCTCAATCTCGATCTGGAGTTGGCTCAGAATAACTTGCAGAAGGCTAAGGATGACACGGCTGGTAAGGAAAACTTGTCGACTGGTTCTCTTGCCATCTTTTCTCCTCCTTTTTCTGATTCGAATGTTATTCTTTCTAGAAACAATGAGACGGTCTTTGGAGAAGAAGGGCCTTGACCTTGCGGCTGCGAAGAAAACAGCAGAAGAAAAAACAGCACTCGCTGACCAAAAGCTGGCCTCAGTCGGAAAGTTGGAGGAAGAGAATACCAAGTTGAAGGCTGCTCTCGATGAAGCTAACAAAGACTGAAGAAGGATAAAGGGACCCTGACTGACAAAGTGGAAGACATCACCCGCAAGAGGGATGAGCTAGAGAATTATCTGGGAGGACTCGCCAAGAAGTTATTCCTCATGCTTGAAGGTACTTTTCCCTATCCGATTGATTTGCTTTTGTTGACTCACCATATAACTGTCGACTCATTATTTCTCTGTGAGTGCAGAATTCTGTCAAAACTTCAAGGAAGAGACTGGACGAGTTGAGACAAGCTTGGACCCCATCAACTCCCCTGTTAAAGATGAAGCTGCCATGAACGTGCTCCGACTGGAGTCTCGCCTTGCCAGCGCCATGGATTACCTTGCTCGACTGAAGGTTGCGGTGTCGCGGATCGACACGGCGCTCTGGCCAAGGGAAACGCTCCAAAATGACCTCGAGTCTTTGATGACCCGACTCAATGAGATTCCTGGTCGAGTGCAGGAATGGAAGAAGTCCTCTGCTCGATGCGGTGCCGACGTAGCTCTGTCCCTGGTTCGTGTTCATTGCAAGGAAGCCAAAGAAGAGAAGCTAGCAGCAATCAAAGTTGCCAATACCAAGAAACTTGACTTCCAATCCTTCATGGAGACTTTCATTGCTGCTGCTACTCGAATTGCAGATGGAATCGACCTGGATGAGTTCGTCGAGCCTGCCAGCCCTCGTGCGGGGTGAACAAACTTTTATGCTCCGATTCAATTTGCCTCGGTATGCTGAGTGATTTTGTAACCGTTAAACTCCTTCGGGCCTGAAGCCCGAGTACTTTAATCTGCGGTCCGGAACCTCATGGGATTTGTCCGAACTTAGTTTTCCCTTAAATATGCTTGTTTTTATTTCCGAGTGGAACTTGTATCTTCACTCGGAACAGACTTTTGTTCTTGTGATGCAATTCTGAGGAGAGGATCGCGGACGACCTGCACCTCGTCATCCTCGTAGATCAGGATGGAGCACACATTGTACTTGTGGCGTAGCTCCGAAGAGAAGGTCGCAGTCGACCTGCACCTTGTCGTCCTTGCGGATCAGGATGGAGCGTGTTTTAAACTTAGGCGAGTACAGGACTGCAGCTAAGCCCCCGAGTGAGAGGGTTGTTCATCACTCGGTAGGATTTTATGAACTTAGGTGAGTACAGGACTGCAGCTAAGCCTCCGAGTGAGAGGGTTGCTCATCACTCGGTAGGATTTTTTAAACTTAGGCGAGTACAGGACTGCAGCTAAGCCCCCGAGTGAGAGGGCCGCTCATCACTCGGTAGGATTTTTAAAAACTTAGGCGAGTACAGGACTGCAACTAAGCCCCCGAGTGAGAGGGTTGCTCATCACTCGGTAGGATTTTTTAAACTTAGGCGAGTACATGACTGCAGGTAAGCCCCCGAGTGAGAGGGTTGCTCATCACTCGGTAGGATTTTTTAAACTTAGGCGAGTACGGGACTGCAGCTAAGCCCCCGAGTGAGAGGGTTGCTCATCACTCGGTAGGATTTTTTGAACTTAGGCAAATCGGATTCGCGGCTAAGCCACCCACTGGGGATTTTGGACACATGTATTAGTAACAACAATCATTTAGGAGACTGTAAAACCATGTCTTTGATAAACGAACTGAAAGGTACTCCTTATTACATCTCATCAGTCTGAACACTTAAGTATAAAAACGGCGGAGTAGCTCCGCATTCCAAGCGCGTGGCTCGTCTTTATTCTGCTCCACATTGTAGAGGTGATACGCTCCGTTGTGTAGCACCTTGGTGATGATGAAGGGATCTTCCCAAGCGGGGGCAAGCTTGTGAGGTCGCTGCTGGTCCACTCGGAGCACAAGGTCCCCTTCCTGAAATGCTCGACCCTTCACATTTCTGGCATATAATCGACGAAGGTCTTGCTGATAAATGGTCGATTGGATCAAGGCCATCTCTCTTTCTTCTTCCAGAAGATCAACATCGTCTTCTCGAGCTTGTTCTGCTTCGGCTTCTGAAAAAAGTTCTACTCGGGGTGCATTGTGAAGCAAGTCACTGGGCAGCATAGCCTCAGCCCCATAGACCATGAAGAAGGGGGTTCGACCGGTCGACCGATTTGGTGTTGTTCTTAATCCCCAAAGAACTGACGGTAGCTCATCTACCCAAGCGCCGGCTGCATGCTTGAGGTCGCGCATCAATCGAGGTTTCAGCCCTTTGAGAATCAAACCATTCGCTCTTTCTGCTTGTCCATTCGACTGAGGGTGGGCGACTGAAGCATAGTCGACCCGAGTACCTTCTGAGGCGCAGAAAGCTCGGAACTCATCTGAATCAAAGTTTGACCCATTATCGATGATGATGCTGTGCGGAACTCCATATCTAAATGTTAACCCACTGATGAAGCTGACAGCAGTACTTGCTTCCAGGTTTTTGATAGGTTTAGCTTCGATCCATTTAGTGAACTTGTCGACTGCTACAAGCACATGGGTGAAACCACTCCTGTCAGTCCTCAGAGGTCCGACCATATCTAATCCCCAAACAGCAAATGGCCAGACAAGTGGAATGGTCTTCAAGGCTGAAGCAGGTTTGTGGGACATGTTGGAGTAGAACTGACAGCCCTCGCACTTGTCAACTATTTCCTTTGCCATCTCATTTGCCCGTGGCCAGTAAAACCCTGCTCGATATGCTTTGGCCACGATGGTCCGAGAGGACGCATGGTGACCACAGGTCCCTGAGTGGATATCATTGAGGATCATTCGGCCTTCTTCTGGAGTGATGCATTTCTGAACGACCCCAGTAACACTCTCTCTGTAGAGTTGTCCACCCATTATCGTGAAGGCTTTGGATCGACGGACAATCTGACGAGCCTCTTCTTCATCCTCTGGAAGCTCTTTCCTGAGAACATATGCAATATATGGCACTGTCCAATCGGGAATGATGACCAAAACCTCCATGATCAAGTCGACCACAGCTGGAATTTCTACTTCAGTCGGATCAGTGGAGCTCCTAGGCTGTGGGGGCTCTTCAGTGAAGGGATCTTCTTGAACTGATGGTGCGTGAATATGCTCCAAAAACACATTGCTGGGAATAGGCTCCCGCTTGGAACCTATTTTCGCCAAGTCATCAGCTGCTTGATTCTTCAGTCGGGGTATATGGTGGAGCTCTAGCCCTTCAAACTTCTTTTCTAACTTTCTCACTGCATTGCAATAGCCAGTCATAGCTGGGCTCCTGATGTCCCACTCCTTCATCACTTGATTAACCACCAAATCTGAGTCGCCGTAAACCATTAGGCGACGGACGCCGAGTGAAATGGCCATACGCAACCCGTACAGAAGTGCCTCATATTCAGCTTCATTGTTGGAGGAATCAAAGTGAATCTGGAGAACATATCTGAGGTTGTCGCCTCGTGGAGATACCAGGACTACCCCAGCGCCTGAACCATTCAACATCTTGGACCCGTCGAAGAACATAGTCCAATGTTCCGACTGTATCTGGGTTGGTAGCTGCTGTTTGACCCACTCGACAAGGAAATCTGCTATCGCTTGAGATTTGATCGCTTTCTTTGCCTCAAACTTGATATCCAGTGGAAGGAGTTCAATCGCCCACTTTGCCACTCGACCAGTTGCATCTCTGTTGTTCAAAATTTCTGACAACGGAGCGTCGCTGATGACTGTAATCGAATGATCTGAGATGTAATGTGCAACCTTCTTTGTGGTCAAGTAAATTCCATAGACAAGCTTCTGATAATGTGGATATCTCTGCTTGGACGGGGTTAAGACTTCAGAAATATAGTACACTGGGCGTTGAACCTTGTAGGTTTTACCTTCTTCTTCCCGCTCGACTGTGAGTACTGTACTGACAACCTGTCCAGTGGCTGCTATATAAAGCAGTAAAGGCTCTTTGCTGATTGGAGCAGCAAGCACCGGCTGAGTGGAAAGCAAGGCTTTAAGCTCTGCAAACGCTGTGTCAGCTTCAGGAGTCCACTCGAACTTATCAGATTTCTTCATCAGTCGGTAAAGAGGCAATGCCTTTTCACCGAGACGAGAGATGAATCGACTCAAAGCGGCCAAACAACCAGTAAGCTTCTGAACGTCGTGTACACGCACAGGGCGTTTCATTCGGAGGATTTCACCAACTTTCTCTGGGTTTGCATCGATCCCACGTTCGGAAATGAGGAAACCAAGTAACTTTCCACCTGGAACTCCAAATGTACACTTCGACGGATTAAGCTTGATATCATATCTTCTCAAATTGGCAAAGGTTTCAGCAAGGTCAGTCGGCAGGTCGGAACCTTTACGCGACTTAACCACGATGTCATCCATGTATGCTTCCACATTCCGACTGATTTGAGTTAGCAGGCACTTCTGTATCATGCGCATGAATGTGGCACCGGCATTCTTGAGACCAAAGGGCATGGTGACATAGCAAAAGCACCCGAATGGGGTGATAAAAGCTGTTTTTATTTCATCAGGTCCATACAGTCGGATCTGATGGTACCCGGAATATGCATCTAGGAAGGACAATCTCTCACATCCCGCAGTCGAGTCGACTATCTGATCGATGCGGGGGAGAGGAAAATGATCTTTTGGGTAGGCCCGATTGATATGCTTGAAATCAATGCACATACGAAGTGAATCGTCCTTCTTGGGAACCATGACAACATTGGCGAGCCACTCGGAGTGGTAAATTTCGCGGATGAACTCAGTCGCCAGAAGCCGAGCCACCTCTTCGCCGATTGCCTTTCTCTTCTCCACAGCGGACCGACGGAGATGCTCTTTAACGGGTTTTGTTTTTGGATCGACTCACAAACGGTGCTCAGCCAGTCCCCTGGGTACACCCGGCATGTCAGACGGCTTCCATGCGAAGATGTCCCAGTTCTCACGGAGGAACTGGATGAGCGCTTCTTCCTATTTGCTGTCGAGTGTTGTTGAGATATGAGTCGGAGCAGCATTGGGATCGGTCGGGTGAATGTGAACAGGCTTTGTTTCACCGGACGACTGAAATGCAGACTCTGAAGCAGGCTTCTTAGCACGCAACAAATCACTCGGATCTGCAGTCTTCTTATATTCTTCCATTTCTACTGCTGCCATCTGTTCATCGGCTATCTTAGAGCCCTTCTGGAGGCACTCTTCTGCTCGTTGCCGATTACCAGTGACTGTGATCATGCCCCTGGGGCCAGGCATCTTCAGCTTGAGGTACACGTAACACGGTCGAGCCATGAAACGGGCATATGCAGTTCTGCCCAGAATAGCATGATAGGCACTGTGAAAATCCACAACTTCAAATGTCAACTTCTCCTTACGGTAATTCTTTGAATCACCGAAAACCACGTCAGGAGTGATCTGGCCGAGTGAATCAGCTTTCTTTCCTGGAATGACACCGTGGAATCGCATGTTGCTCTCACTGAGCTTGGACATCGGAATGCCCATCCCACGGAGGGTCTCAGCATACAAAATGTTCAAGCCGCTGCCACCATCCATCAAGACTTTGGTCAGTCGGGTGCCCCCAACGACTGGGTCGACCACCAACGCTTGCCTCCCGGGGGTGGCAACGTGCGGTGGGTGGTCAGATTGGTCGAATGTAATGGGAGTCTTTGACCATTTCAAATACGTCGTCGTTGACGGAGCAACCATGTTTACTTCTCTGTTGATGACTTTCAGCCGACTTTTGCTTTCAATGTCAGCAAAAATCACCAAAGTGGAATTGACGTTAGGAAAACCGTCTTCATCTTCTTCTTTGTCTTCATCCTTGTCAGACTCTTTTTCCTTCTCATTGGGTTGTTTCTCTCAGAACTGCTGGATTAGGAGCCGACATTGTCGAGTGGTATGTTTGGGATAAATCAGATTACCCTCTTCATCCTTCTTGGTGTGAATGTGACATGGCAAATCCAACACATCATTCCCTGCTTGATCTTTCACTTTCTTGGGGATCCAGGGTCCTTTGGGCTTCCCCTTGAATTTTTCTTGAGTTACAACTGCAGCTTCACCAGGACCTGCTGGCTCAGCTTTGCGTTTCTGCTTCTGACCTCCTCCGGTGTCTTGGGCGACTGGCTTGCCCTTTCCATTGCGGAGTCGATCCTCTTCTTCACCATTAGCGTACCGAGTGGCTATCTCCATCATTCGGGTCAGAGACATATCTCCTGTCCGACCGAATTTCAGGTTAAGCTCTCGATACCGAACGCCCTCCTTGAAGGCGCAAACTGCCTGGTGTTGGGATACATTTTCTACTGTGTGATGTAAAGTGGTCCATCTTTGGATGTAATCCCTCAGAGTTTCATTCGGCTTCTGCACACAATGTTGCAATTCTGTCAGCCCTGCAGGTCGTTTGCATGTGCCCTCGAATGTCCCGACAAACACTCGGGCCAACTCTTCCCAGCTGAATATACTGCCTGGAGCCAACTGATTCAGCCATGCTCTAGCCGATCCTTCCAACATGAGAGGAAGATGTTTCATAGCTACCTCATCATTTCCACCACCGATCTGAACAGCCACTCGGTAGTCTCCAGCCAAGTGTCAGGCTTCGACTTACCGGTGAACTTGCTAACCCCAGTCGCCAACCTGAAGTTGGGAGGGATCTCAGCAGCTCTGATGGCTCTGCTAAAACATTCGAGACCTGAAACATGTACTCTGCTTCCACTCGGGCGATCTCTGTCTCGCCCTTCTCTGTGTGCTCGGTTCCTGTCGACCAAACCTTGCACCAAAATTGACCTCGCATCAAACCCTGACTCTCTTGGGTCGACTGGCATCCTCCGCTCTTCGCTGTACGGGCGCCTGCCATCATAATGCTGGGGCACATATGATCCGCCTCTCGGAGGGGGCATAGGCACTCGACTGCGGTCATCACGGCCGAGCCGATGATCGTACTGCTCGTGGTTCCGACCCAAGTACTGCTCTTGGCGATGCCCATGTCCCTCATGCCGCGGAGGCGATCTTGTGCTGTGTGCCGATTGGACTGTGTCAGCCACCACAGATCTGCTATGGATTCTGTTATGCGACTGAGATACTGCAGTGTTTTGCTCTCCCGCTGCCCAGAGGAGAGCCCGGATCTGCATCAAACCTCGTCCAGCCTCCGATTGGGATGGCTGGATGGACTCTACTATACGAGCTGCAGCCGTAAGATTCTGAATAGGAGTGCGGTATACCTGAGGTCGAGGCGGGAACAATTGCCGCCGTCGACTGGACTCAGGAATCTGCTGCCGAGCACGTTCGTCGAGTGCATGCTGAAGGTTCTCCAGTCGAGTGCATTCAGCCAAAGTGGCCAAGCGCGCTGCCTCCAAGGCCCAAGCCTCAGAGGTCTCTCCGACGATGGGCGTGTGGAGTGCCTCCTTGTTGCGGCGATGGAGTTCCTCCCTCCGCTGTGAAGAGAGGGTTTCGGGGTTGTATTCCTCGTGAACATGCGACGGATCGCCACCGCCGTCGCCGCCACCGTTGCGACGCATGCCAGGTGGGCTACGCGGTGTGTCGACCATCAGGACCTCTGCCGCAGGATCGCTGCTGTCGCACTCGGACAGGGTCTCGACGGAGCCAGTCGACAGATCGAACAGGCCGTAGAGAGATTCATCGGGCTCGATTGCCATGACTTGAGGGGTGGCCGACTGACGTGCCACTGCATGATTCACCCACCGCTGAAGCCGTGATCGACCGGATCGCTTGCGACGGCGGACAGCGGGGAACGAAGACACTGCAGGAGCCGACCGATACTGGGTTGACGGTTGCCGTAGAAGGACGCCGTGGACACACGCGCGAAAGTGCGTCGCCCCGCGGACGGGGAGTGTCTCGACGTCGAGGGGGGACTCCTGGAGCCAGGCGGAGTCGTCGGCAATGAAGACGAGCGCGCCGAGACGGATCTCGCGGCCCTCAGCCAAACCTCCACCAGAAACCATGATGATGGGAATCGGAAAAAATCGCAACCTCACCGGAAAGTCGCTAAGACACCTGCCCCACGGTGGGCGCCAACTGTCGTGGTTCTAAGTCTGACAGTAGAATAGGGGGTAGGTATGAAGAGGCAAGATCCTAGCTACGGTGAGGTTGTGCACGCAAGATTTACGAGTTCAGGCCCTTCTCGGAGGAAGTAACAGCCCTACGTCTCGGTGCCCGGGGACTCGGTTGATTGGATTATGCGTGAAGTTACAGGGGGTGCGAACCCTTGTGCCAGTGGAGGGGGGTGGCTTATATAGAGTGCGCCAGGACCCCAGCCAGCCCACGTTACAAGGGGTTCAATGTACATTAAGGTGAGACATTACTGGTAACGCCAATAGTAAAGACATATAAATGATCATTAAGACTACGGAGTGAACGCCTGACCGTTGCCATCCTGAGTGACCTTAGATCTTCTGTACTTCTAGTGGTTTCTGGTATGGTCGAATGATTATACCTTGGTCGAATGGAATTGGGTTATCCGAGTGAACTATTGGTCGAGTGGGTTGCACCCTGAGGTGACATCAGTCGATAGATGATGCTATCCTTTGAATGCCTTTGGCTTTAGAGCAGTGTCCTCGGGAAGGGTGTCTAGGTCAGGCCTATTACCCTACCCTAGGTACATGTCATCGTCAGCAGTGCCTTTTCTCCCAATCTGGAGATAAAGTGGCTCAAAGCTGCCACGCACCCAGCTAGTTTTTGGACCTGCTTTAGGTCTATTGGGGTTGCCAATTGTGACAGGGCTCAGATTTTGGCTGGGTTTGCTTTGATTCCTCTATTGGAAACAATGAATCCGAGTAGTTTTCCGACTGGAACGCCGAAGACACATTTTTCTGGATTGAGCCGTATGTCATATGTTCGGAGGTTGTCGAATGTGAGGCGTAGATCGTCCACCAATGATTCGACATGTTTAGTCTTGATGACTACATCATCTACGTATGCCTCCGCTGTCTTGCCAATTTGTTTCTCCAGACATGTTTGAATCATGTGTTGGTAAGTGGCGCCAGCGTTTTTGAGTCCGAATGGCATGGTGTTGAAGCAGAAAGGCCCGTATGGGGTAATGAATGCCGTTGCGGGCTGGTCGGACTCCTTCATTTTAATTTGGTGGTATCCGGAGTATGCGTCGAGGAAACACAGTGAATCATGTCCTGCAGTCGCGTCAATGATTTGGGCAATGCGGGGCAGCGGGAAGGGGTCCTTAGGGCAGGCTTTATTGAGGTCTTTGAAATCGACACAAAGGCGCCAGGATTTATCCTTCTTCGGTACCATGACCAGGTTTGCTAGCCAGTCCGGGTGTTTGATCTCCCTGATGAACCTTGCTTCAAGAAGTTTAGCTAGCTCCTCCCCCATAGCTTGTCGTTTGGGTTCGGAAAATTGCCGCAACGTTTGCTTGACTGGTTTGAACCCCTTTACAATATTGAGGCTATGTTCGGCCAGTCTGCGTGGGATCCCGGGCATGTCCGAAGGGTGCCAGGCGAAGATATCCCAATTTTCACGCAGGAACGTTCTTAGTGCGGCGTCGATCGTTGGATCCAGCTGTGCTCCAATGGTGGCTGTCTTGTTGGGATCCGTCGGGTGTACTTGAAATTTTATTATTTCATCTGCTGGTTTGGAAGAAGTGGACTTGGGCCTCTTATCAAGGATTACATCATCTTTGTCCACTGTGGAACGCAGAGTGGTTAGCTCCTCGGCCGCTAGGGCCTCAGATAGTGCCTCGAGGGCCAAGGATGCCATTTTGTTTTCGGCGCGGAGCGCTATATCCGGATCACTGGTGATGGTGATAACTCCATTGGGCCCTGGCATTTTGAGCTTCATATACCCGTAATGGGGTATGGCTTGGAAGCGTGTGAAGGCGTCTCGCCCCAACAAGGCGTGATATCCGCTATTGAAAGGTGCCACGTGGAAGAGCAGCTCTTCGGACCTATAGTTCTCCGGCGTGCTGGATACTACATCAAGTTTAATTTTCCACGAACATCGTGCTTCACGACTAGGGATAATCCCTCGAAAGGTGGTGATGCTTTGCTCGATGCGACTCTTATCCATTTGCATATTATTGAGCGTGTCTTCGTAGATGAGGTTTAGTCCGCTGCCGCTGAGGGAGTCCTGGATTAAGGGTTCCTCGGGTGGCCGGGCTATGTTACATGGGCCGGACTGATGGGCCGTAAAGATACAAGGCAGAAGACCTTTCCTCGTGTCCGGATGGGACTCTCCTTTGCGTGGATGTCAAGTTTGGCGTCCGGATGTATAGTTTCCTTCCTCTGTAAACTGACTCTGTATAACCCTATCCCCCTCCGGTGCCTATATAAACCGGAGGGTTTAGTCCGTAGAGGCTATCATAACTCCCATAGGTTAGACATCTAGGGTTTAGCCATTACGATCTCGAGGTAGATCAACTCTTGTAAACCCCATACTCATCAAATACAATCAAGCAGGACGTAGGGTTTTACCTCCATTAAGAGGGCCCGAACCTGGGTAAACATCGCGTTCCCTTTGTCCCTTGTTACCTTCGATCCTCAGACGCATAGTTCGGGACCCCCTACCCGAGATCGGCCGGTTTTGACACCGACATTGGTGCTTTCATTGAGAGTTCCACTGTGTCGTCGGCAGAAGGATCGATGGCTCGTTTGATCAGCAACAACGATGCTGTTTTCGGGGAGACCTTCCTCCCCGGTCAACTTTTTGTATTTGGTGACTTCGCTCTACGCGCCAATTCAGTTGGCCACCTTGAGCAGATCGACAGCTACGCCCCTGGTCATCAGATCAGATTCGGGAGCCTGAATTACATCGCTGACATCCGAGGAGACTTGATCTTCGAAGGGTTCACAACCTCGACCATTATTCCTCATCTTCAAGAAGGCAACCCACCAGATCCGTCATCAGGCGCCACTCAAAGACCAACTACTATCCCTGCCCTGGCCATAGATCCAGGGCAGGCCACCTCATTCGAAGATGGGATCTTAAAACCCACCGGACCCTCTCCTCCCATGGAGCCCCTTGCTGAAGACCCAGAAGCGACTGTATGTTCGGCGAGCCTGGAATCAAGCAGGACCCTCCTTGTCATCGAAGAGCTGAACTCGCCTCTGGAGGCCAACTCTGAACTCTCAAGCTCTGCGGCTGGTGAACACAACCTGGCAGAGTCTGCTATGCCCAGCTCCGCAGGTCCTCGGTTCCCCGTCCGGCCTTCGCTCTTAAGCGAGGCCGTGGACTTAATGCGGTCTCTCGCCATCACGGAGGTATCAGCTCCGAATTACGCCCAGCCCGAACTAGGGGCTGAGTGCGGGGAATTTTGCGTCCCACCCACCACCCACTTGGTAGCCACTGTCGAAGACTTAACCGACATGCTCGACTACGCCTCCGAAGACATCGACGGTATGGACGACGATGCCGAAGCCGAACTAGGCCAAAACCCGCCCATCACTGGACGTTGGACTGCCACTTCTACATACGACGTGTATATGGTGGATACACCCAAAGAGGATGATGATGGCAAGCAAGATCCGATCAAGGACAAGCCCGTCGAGGTACCACCGAAGCGTCGACGTCAGCGGCGCCGTTCATGATTGCGGCGGGAAAAAGAAAGTAATACCGGCACCGGAGACATTGACACTCCGGAGAACACCGAAGACTCTGACCAACCCATCGAGCCTGCCGTAGAGCAGGATAATTGGGAGGAGGGACAAGTTAACCCCGACGAGCCAGTCGGGAATGAGGATTCGGAGGATAGTAACTATCTACCGATCTCCGAGGAGGACGTCAGCCTCGGCAACGAAGACTTCATCGTGCCAGAGGAACCCCTCGAGCAAGAGCGCTTTAAGCGACAGCTCATCGCAACTGCGAAGAGCCTAAAAAAGAAACAGCAACAGCTTCAAGCCGAACAGGATATGCTCAACGACAGATGGACCCGGGTCCTAGCTGCCGAGGAGTACGGCCTCGAACGCCCAACAAAGAGCTATCCGAAGCATCGGCTACTACCACAATTCGATGATGAGGCCCTAGAGCCAATACCGTCAAGACATAATCATGCTGATCAACCAGACCGACCACCACGTGGGCGAGACAAAGCGGCTACTCATGCCGAACACCAACCCACGCCACCTCACCGTCGAGGCAAAGAGGTAGCAGCTCAGGGCTACACCTACGACTTAAGTCAGGACCTGGACAATAGAGCCAGCAAGACCCGATCAATATACGGATCAAGGGGGCGTGCTCCGACGAGAGACGACAGCCTTCAAGCTTGGCGCGAGCAGCAAAACCGAACTCGGGCCGAAAACCGAACACGGATGTCATCCGAACTCCGTCGTGACGTTGCCCGATACAGAGGCACCGCACACCCCTTGTGCTTTACCGATGAGGTAATGTAGCACCAATTTCAAGAAGGGTTTAAACCCGTAAACATCGAATCATACGATGGAACGACAGATCCCGCGGTATGGATTGAGGACTTTCTTCTCCATATTCACATGGCCCGCGGAGACGATCTCCACGCCATCAAATACCTCCCCCTAAAGCTGAAAGGACCAGTGCGGCACTGGTTAAACAGCCTGCCAGAGAACTCTATTGGTAGTTGGGAAGACTTGGAGGATGCCTTTAGAGACAACTTCCAAGGTACCTATGTCCAGCCTCCGGATGCCGATGACCTTAGTCATATAGTCCAGCAACCCGGTGAGTTAGCCCGCAAACTCTGGACTAGGTTCTTAATTAAAAAGAACCAAATCGTCGACTGCCCAGACGCCAAAGCCCTCGCGGCCTTTAAACATAGCGTCCGCGATGAATGGCTCGCCCGACCCCTTGGTCAGGAAAAGCCGAAGTCTATGGCAGCTCTTACTGCACTCATGACCCGCTTCTGCGTGGGAGAGGACAGCTGGTTGGCTCGTAGAAGCAACAGTACCAGCGACCCTGGCACCTCCGAAGTCAGGGATGGCAATGGCAGGCCACGACGCAACAAACACAAGCGTCGAAACAACAACGAAGAAACTGAAGACACAACAGTTAACGCCGGATTCAGTGGCTCTAAATCCGGTCAGCGGAAGAAGCCATTCAAAGGAAATAAGGACGGTCCATCTAATTTAGACAAAATACTCGATCGGCCTTGCCAGATTCATGGCACACCCGACAAGCCTGCCAACCACTCCAACAGAAATTGTTGGGTCTTCAAACAGGCCGGTAAGTTAATTACCAAACATAAGGGGAAAGGGCCGCCAAGCGAGGACGATGACGAGCCCCGCCCACCGAACACAGGGGGACAAAAGAAATCCCTCCATGAGGTGAAAACAGTGAACATGATATATGTCACGCATATCCCCAAAAGGGAGCGCAAGTGCACACTAAGGGACGTCTACGCCGTAGAGCCCCTCGCCCCCAAATTCAACCCATGGTCGGCTTGTCCGATCACTTCGATCGCAGGGACCACCCGACCAGTATCCGTCACGGAGGTTCAGCGGCCCTGGTCCTCGATCCAATTATTGACGGATATCATCTGACTTGAGTCCTTATGGACGGCGGCAGCAGTCTCAACTTGATCTATCAAGACACTGTCCGCAAAATGGGCATTGACCCATCAAGAATCAAGCCTAGTAACACCACCTTTAAAGGAGTAATACCCGGCGTCGAGGCCCGCTGTACGGGCTCATTAACATTGGAAGTAGTCTTCGGTTCACCGGACAATTTCGGCAGTGAAGACTTGATCTTCGATATCGTCCCCTTCCGCAGTGGCTATCACGCACTGCTCGGACGTACTGCCTTCGCCCGCTTCAATGCAGTCCCGCATTATGCTTACTTAAAGCTCAAGATGCCTGGACCCCGCGGCGTTATCACAGTCAATGGAAACATGGAACGCTCCCTCCGTACCGAGGAGCACACTGCGGCCCTTGCAGCAGAGGTACAGAGCGGAATTATCAAGCCGAACACTTCATCGGCCATCAAGCCTCTGGACACTATTAAACGAGCCCGGCCCACTCTGCAGAACGACAGCTCGGTCAATCCGGCGCTGGACTAGCAGTTTTGCCTCCGTCCACCGCCCATCTAATCGCGGCATATGTACCGCGCGTGCATAACTACGCATTCAAAATACCTTGGGCAACGACGGAGGCACTCCGCGGACGAGGTCCATAGTACGGCTCGACCCTATTCGGACCTTAATCTCCTTATTCTTTTTTCTCTTTTCTCTTATATTACAGGTTCTTTACAACCTAAAGTCACTTTACGGTGGCGCAGAGCCCTTTCTCAGGCCCCTTCTATATACACGATCGTCGATCCTTTCAAAGGATCCTCCACCAAGGCGAAAAGCGGCGCAGACGTGCGGCAGGGTGTCCAAAGGATCTTCACGATACCTTTTCCTTTTAAGGACCTGTGTACAGCTTTCCCTTGTTCTCAAATTCTTGGCATGTAAAATAGCCCTGATGCTTATAGCACTATCTGTAAAAGCACACTTTGACGTATCAATCAGACTATAATGGAAATAGTTTTTACCAACCCTATTCGGTATTGGTTTATTTCATAATCTGTATTTCCTCTTCATGTCAGATTGGCATATACACTTCGGCATAGCTTAAAACGCCAGGGGCTCTATTCGGCCACCTATATTTCAAAAAAAAAGTCCGAACGCTTTTAGAGCGCACTTCGGCGTCCCGAATATTGCATTATATGCATCAGCTCCGAATCATGTCTTTGGTCAATAGTTGGGTTGCCCGGCTCCTGTGGTTACTACCTTACGTTTCGCTCGTTCGGCTAGGGTAGTAAAGGGAGAACTACTGCGATTGTGTTTCTGGTTCATCCGGTCAAACACCTCAGTAGAGAAAGCCAAAAACTGACTGTCATGGTGCGGCGAGAGCTGGTCAGCTATTCGGCGATTTGCTATAAATCTTTTGCGATTTCTTCCGCATTATGCAAAGGACTGGCCTCTGTCCGGTCATGTGCTTAAGGCATCCCAGTTCGGATAGCCGCATACGCACCAGGGGCTAGTACTTAGCCCCACCGTCAAACTCCTATGGCTAAGTGAAAGTGATAAAGCCGCATAGTCTGATTGCCTGGTTCGCCTACGCAGACACCTCCTTCACGGACCAAGACGTTGGGTCAAGAGTGATCATGCGTTATTCCGAACTCCCCCGTAGTATCTACGTGGGGGCTGAAGCCGACGACTGGCAAACTTTCAAGATAACAAAATACGGCCGCACAGGAGGTAAGCAATTCCAGATAAAGACATAAATATATTACAAAGCCTTGGTTTATAAAGCAACGTCTGGGTAGCTCGGATACATTCACTCAAATATGATATCCTTCGAGCATTGGCCCTCTATTAATCGGGCACCCTCAAGGACGTCTTCAAAATACCGCCCAGGCTTGCGATGGTCCTTGCCTTCGGGTGGGCCCTCGACCGCCACGACGGCGGCCTTCATCTTTGCCTAGTGCATCCTGACACGGGCAAAGGCCATCACCTTCTATGCACGCCGAGCGCTTGACAGCTTCAATCCGGGGCAGCGCGTCGGCCAGTCGCTGCACCAGGCTGAAGTAGCTGCCAGGAATGGGTTTGGTTGGCCACAGCCGGACTATGACGTCCTTCATGGCCAATCCGGACATCCTGTGCAGCTCTGCCAGTTGCATCATGTGGTTGTTCAACAGCGCCGGACGCTCCGACGCCGCGAACTGTGACCAGAAGAGTTTCTCCGTCGTGTGTCCCTCCTAGGCCCGGAAGAATTGCGCGGCATCGGCGGCACTCTTCGAGAGATCCGCAAATGCGTCTGGAGAACTCCACAGTCGAGTGAGCAAGGCATATCTTTGACCGCCAAATATAGTCTGCAAAAGAAAGGGCTTACCAGCCGCTATCTGTTCGGACTGCCGGATTTCCTCGCGAGCTGCCCGGGACTCGGTCCTCGCCTCATTGGCCTCTTGGAGGGCCTTGTCGAGTTCGGCCGCCTGGGCCTTATTCTTCTCCTCCAAGGACTCGCACTTGCCGGCGGCATCCTTGAGCGCTTGCTCCACTTCGGTCACCCTCTCCTCATACTGGCGGCGAGTGACCTGTTCGGCTTTTAAATCTGCAGCCGCTTTGTCTACGGCCGCTTTGTTCGCCTCGCCTCCTCCTTGGCTTGGGCAAGGGCACTCTTGAGGGTCTCGACCTCGGCCGCGCTGCCGGCAATCATACACATAGCAGCGCATGAGTTTAAACTCAGAGTTTGCATATCAATTCAGGCCGAACCGCTTGTTCATGCGAGATATTTCAAAACATACCTTGCGCCTCATCGAACCGCTTGTTCATGCGGTTGATATCATCATCAGCCAGCTACAACCTCCGCTTGAGATCGGAAACTTCAGCGGCCTGGGCGGTTGCCGCCAACATGGAAGCCTGTTATACGATATAATAGTACGTCACCTCTTCCGAATACTATATGATCCTCTGTCCGGCTTTTTCAAAACCAGACAGAGTCTTAGGGGCTACTATCTATGCATAGGTCTGTCCCTTTATAAAAAATGTCTACAGCATTACGTCGCATACCTCGAAGCCTGTTAGCGGGCCGGTGAAGGCTTCGTTCAGCCCGCTCTTGGCGGACTGAATCTTCTCAACCACCACACCCATCAGGGTGCGGTGTTCCTCCACGATGGCAGCACATCGTAGTGCTTCCACCATGGTGTTCGGCGCCTCCGGATTAGTGGAGGTCACCGTCGGAGCTGATGCTCCCCCCTCCTTCGAAGGGGGTTGCTCGCTTGACTCCGGAGCCACATTGGTCTCCGGAATGATGTCCGGCTGGGGGCCAGATTGTTCAGAACCCCCGCCGTCGGTCGCCATGGGGGTCTCCCCCTCTTCGGCAGCCGAGGTATTGTCCTCGGGCGCCTTCTCGGCAGCCTCGCTCGCCCCTCCGTGGCCAGGGGAGGTCCTTCGGGACAACACCTCGATGTTATCCACGGTGATTGGTGAAGGAGCTCGCGGTGGCGTCTCGCTCTCTGTCATCTCGGGCGGCAGAGAACTCCCTTCAGACAACGATGGTTGGGGGAGGTCGCGGGCTGGGCTGAAATACACAATATGATATGTTATATTACAACCATAACAGACCGAATATTTGCTAAGCACCCTTTACGACACTTATGATTCGGCCGGGGTTTTTTCCCTACGGTGCCTCTTGGGGGTGTATTCGACGTCCGTATCCGAACCGTCTGAGAGGGTTATCTTCTCCCTCTTGGACGCCCCCTCCCCCAGGTCTGCGGAGGCAGCCCTTTTCTTCTTTCCCCCCTTTAGGGGAGAACCACTTTCCGTCTCATCCTCGTCTTCATCTTCATCCCCCTCGTGGGAGGAGTGGGCTTCGGTTTCTCCGGACACTGCGTCCGAAGTACCTTTACGGCGCAGGTTGCCCTTGGCCTCCTTGCCCTTCTTCTTGGCCTTCTTCTCTGGTGCCTTATATGGCGCCGGAGCCAGCATCCTCGTTAGCAGAGGATCGGCTGGGTCTTCAGGTAGTGGAGCCGGACACTTGATCCGCTCCGCCTTCACTGTCTAGCCCTGAATGAAAGAATGGAAGTCTCAGTATAACCTTTGATTTATTTACCGAAAATTGTGTTCGGAACTAAAATACTCACCGGTGTGGCTGGATGCTCGCTGTCAAGGCCGATGTCTTCGGTCTTCTTCGGCCACTTCTTTTGGGCCTTAAAGAGCAGCTTCCAGATCTCTTCGTGCGTTGTACCGAAGAAACGCTGCAGGATCCGGGGACCTTCCGGATTGAACTCCCACATATGGAGAGGCCGGAGTTGGCAGGGAAGGATCCGGCGGAAGAGCATCACCTGAATCACGTCAGTGAGACTGGTATTCTTGCTTATCATATTTTTGATGCGCTTCTGCAGCGTCATCACATCCGCGGTTGACCCCCAGTCCAGACCCTTGTTGGTCCACGACGCGAGCCACATTGGGGGTCCGGATCTAAACTCAGGAGCGGTCGTCCATCTGGCGCCGCGGGGTTCGGTGATATAGAACCACTCCTGCTGCCACACCTTGACGGTCTCCACGAAGGCCCCTTTAGGCCAGGTGGTGTTGGGGAGCTTGCTCACCATGGCGCCGCCGCACTCCGCATGTTGCCCGTCGACCACCTTCGGCTTCACATTGAAGACTTTTAGCCATAGGCCGAAGTGTGGTGGGATGCGGAGTAGCACCTCGCACACGACGATAAACGCCGAGATGTGGAGGAAGGAATTTGGGGCTAGATCATGAAAATCAAGCCCGTAGTAGAACATGAGGCCGCGGACAAAGGGGTGGAGGGGAAACCCTAGTCCGCGGAGGAAATGAGGGATGAATACAACCCTTTCGCCGGGCTCCGGAGTGGGTACGACTTGATCCTTGGCAGGGAGCCTGTGCGCGATCTCCGCGGACAGATATCCCGCCCCCGGAGCTCCTTGATGTCCTTCTCCGTGACGGAGGAGGCCTCCCACTTGCCCTTCGAGCCAGATTCGGACATGACTGGAGAGGTTGGCGGTGGTGGGAAAGATTGAAGCTTGGGCGCTGGAGCTTGAGGATGGGAAAATAGGAGAAGGAAGAAGGCGTGGGGAAAAAGAGGGATCTTTATCCACTTATATAGGCAATGAATATCAAGCGCCCGCCCCTCAAGCCTTAAAACTCGTCTGTTCCCAATGGGTCGTGCGAATGGCATGGTTAGATTACCCAGACCCGTATTGATGAGGATCCCGCGATAAGTGGGCACGATCTCCGCTTTGACGAGACGTGTCAATAGAGGCCGTGTTTCGAGACGCGAAGCGGGAGGCCAAAAAAGGGTTCGAAATGATAAAAAGACTAGATGTGACGTTTCGCCGAAAAAGTTGTCAGTTGATGGACATTACTTTGACTAAGTGTTTTACCTTCATGGTTGAGGGTTGTGACTGTCATACAGAGCCGGATACAGTTCTTTTATTCAGAAGATTGTTTTGGAGTATTCAGAGGAGGAACCTGCCTTGCAATGCCGAAGACAATCTGCGCGTCGAACATGTCGTCATTGAAGACTGGTTTAGGGGCTACTGAGGTAGTCCTGGATTAAGGGGTCCTCGGGTGGCCGGGCTATGTTACATGGGCCGGACTGATGGGCCGTAAAGATACAAGGCAGAAGACCTTTCCTCGTGTCCGGATGGGACTCTCCTTTGCGTGGATGGCAAGTTTGGCGTCCGGATGTATAGTTTCCTTCCTCTGTAAAACGACTCTGTATAACCCTAGCCCCCTCCGGTGCCTATATAAACCGGAGGGTTTAGTCCGTAGAGGCTATCATAACTCCCATAGGCTAGACATCTAGGGTTTAGCCATTACGATCTCGAGGTAGATCAACTCTTGTAAGCCCCATACTCATCAAATACAATCAAGCAGGACGTAGGGTTTTACCTCCATTAAGAGGGCCCGAACCTGGGTAAACATCGCATTCCCTTTGTCCCTTATTACCTTTGATCCTCAGACGCATAGTTCGGGACCCCTACCCGAGATCGGCCGGTTTTGACACCGACAGCCGCCGTCCATGAGCACCTTGGTGAGTCGAAAGCTGTCTACAATTGGGTTTAAGACCAAGGCGGCAGGTGCTCGGACTGATCTGGCCCTTGGTTCGTCGTCGGCAGTAAAACTTATTGCCGTATCGTTCCAAGGATTTATTGCGGCTGCTTGGTTAACTTCGGCGAGGTCGCGGAGCGCCCTTTTGCGTCGATTATTTGAAGAAAAGGTCTTGAAGACCGTAAAGACATTGAGGTCGTCATCCTCCGAAGAGTGCTTCTCCGGGGTGGTATTGGTGAGGATGGCCTCGCCGCTCTTAGCCACCTGCCGGAGTACCCAACATGCCCGAAGGCTATGTGTTGGTTCGGTATTCGGCGTCGTGTGTATCTGACAGGGCTTGTCGAGCAATTTGTCCAGGACTCCCTCACCCGCGAGATGATACGCAAACGGGTGACCAGAGAGAGTGCCCACGAGATAATTATGAGGCGCGGCCGGGCATTCTTAGCCCTTGCAGCAAGTCCTCGAGACGGGGCGACGGGGTCACATCGATCGTGAGTCTCTGCTCGTTACCGCGCGCTCCTAATCCACTAACGATTTGGATATTTGATCCGAGGGGCCTCTGGCCTGATAGCACTAACCATCACGTGGGCATAGTATGGGCGTTCTGCGTCGTATGCTTCAGCCAAAGCTTAATAGACGTCATGCGACTGAACGGCGCGCGCTGGGTTGGACTGCGTTAAGCACCCTCCGTTGTACTGGAGGCTGCTAGGTCTTCTCACCGGCCGCGTACGCAATGTGTAGGAGCGCCCGGGGCGATGGCCCAAGACCCCTGGGTGCATAGGTTTAGTCCGGCATGCTGACCTCTCTGTTAAGTATTCGGTCGGGTTGCGGCGTATCGTTTGGCCGAGGCCGGGCATGACCCAGTAAAGTGTGTCCGGCCGGAGTTAAGCGAGCATGGTGGGTAAGTTGGTGCACCCCTGCAGGGAAAACCTAAACTATCGATAGCCTGTCCTACGGTAACGGACACTCGGAGTTGTATCCCGATTGGTACAACTAGAACCTGACACTTGAGATGATAACTGGATAGTATGGCTCTGGGATTGCTTTCTCGCAGGGAGTTGAGGAAGGATCTCTGGGCGAGGTTGATGACACTACTACTACTTTACTTTATGCTAATCTGTACTCTTCTAATGCTGCAAGACCGCTGAAGATGATGAAGATGCTAGTCTTCGATAGGACTAGGTTTTCCCCTCTATTCTGGCATTTCTGCAGCCCAGTCCACATATACAACCTTTCTTTGATAATGTTGCATATGTAGTGTAGATCCTTGCTTGCTGAGTACTTCGGATGAGTACTCACGGTTGCTTTGCTTTCTTTTTCTCCCCATATCCGTTTGATGCAACCAGATGACGGAGCCCCTGAGACCGTTGCCCCCGCCGACGGCTACTACTACTACCCTCCCGGCGAGTACTACTACGAGGAGCCGTCCGACGACCAGGAGTAGGTTCGGAGGATCCCAGGCAGGAGGCCTGCGCCTTTCGATCGTAGTTTTTGTTTTGCTCCGCCTTCTTAAAGGCTTATCTCTGTTTCTGTTTTATATCTGTACTCAGATATCTAACGCTTCCGCTGATGCTTGTATGCCATCGAGCTATGTATTCGAGCCCTCGAGGCCCCTGGCTTGTAATATAAAGCTTGTATGACTTTATTTATGTTTTAGAGTTGTGTTGTGATATCTTCAAGTGAGTCCTTAGGCTTGATCATATACATTTGCGTGTATGGTTAGTGCACGATTAAGCCGGGGTCGTCACCCCCCCCCCCCCTCCCCCCCTCTCCGCCCCTGGCTGAAAAAGAAGCGCAAGGCCGGTCTGTTTACGCGGAGAAGGATTAGTGCATTGATAATAACACTAGTTGAATGCCCGTGCATTGCCATGGAACTTTTTTTTTCAGTGTACATACAAATATAACGCATAACAAATTTTACATGTATAGAAAAGACAACCTGCAACAATCGGAAAATAATCAAAATCCACTTCACTTGCTATGTAATTCGATGATGTATACATAGAGAGCATGATCCAAAAAAATAGCTTCGAGATAGGGGATGCTTGCCCCATATCAAATTCAAAGTAAAAGATGGGAGGATTGCCAACTTTTGGCTCGATCACTGGATATGGGAGGGGCCCCTTAGATACAGATTCCCACGATTCTTTGTGATTAGGCACAATCCAAGTGCAAGAGTCATGGAGGTCAGGGCGGGCGACAGATGGACTCAGTCGTTCCAGCAATCGTTTGGGCCATTGGAAGTGGCGGATTGGGACCTCCTCTGGGACAAGCTAGCTGGGTGAGATTAACCAACGGGCGTTTGGGCCCTTGGAAGTAGCGGATTGGGACCTCCTCCGGGACGAGCTAGCCTGGTGAGGTTAACCAACGGGGACGACTAGATTTATTAGAAGTTGGAACCTTCAGGCAAATTCTCCACATGATCCCTATACAGAGAAATTTTCAAGACGGATGCACAAGGTGAGGTGATGGATATCTGGAAGATGAAGATTCCTTCCAAAATATAAAAATTTCTTTGGCAACTTGCTAGGAACCGAATTCGGAGTGGTGATCAAGTGATCAAATGGACAGGGTCGGCAAATAGCAAGTGTATTTGGCTCGTGCGTGCGGCCAAGATGGAGCTTGCGACCATGTCCTATTTAGATGCATCATTGTAAGGTTTTTTTGGTGTGTCGTTACGGAGACCACAAGCTGTATCTGGAACCCGTGAGGTTTGCTAATTTACACCATCTTTTTATGGGGACCATGGAAGAGATAGACGAATAGTTTGGATGGGTTTTGCGGCGACTGCTTGGGACTTCTGGACGACCTGCAACAAGGCTTTAATGGAGTGACAATCTATAAAACACTCGGCTGATCTAGTGTACAAAATTGTGATTTAGTTGCAACTTTGGAAACCACTCGGACGGCCGCGGGACTGACCTCAGCTTGACTAGTTGATCAGCACCCTTCGGGACAAGTGCTGGAGCCTTCGTGACACATCACGACGGAACGACATTGGCTAAGGGAGTCATCCTCGGCGCGAAGTGGTGTTGTGGCCGCCTTCAATTGGTACGCCATGCTTGCGTAGCTGCCTTTTATACCAACTTCTTAGTACTTTTTTTAGGAATGCTTCTTATTAGCTTTAGCCTCCAAATGTGCGAAGCCGCTATGATTCGGTCCTATGGGCTATGCAATGATTTTTAGACTTATTCTTTGCTATCTCTTCGTGTAATAATCGTAATGCCTCTGTTTAAGATCAGGCAATCGCCTTTTATCCGGAAAAAAATAGATACAGTTTCTAATTTGGTGCTCTATTCTCTAAAAACGATTTTTAGCCTTACCTCATCGCATAAGCTGCTCGTTTCCTCATTTTCTTAAAGAAAAAAAGCTTAACATGACAAGGCTGTGTACTTGTTAGTTTTTTTTCATCTACATAGCTTTGTGCCCTTATTCTCACTGAACCACGACACATAGGCTCATTCTTCTCACTCCCTCACAGCAGCTGGATCCTCTCGCTCTCTCACCGCATCATAACCGCCACTTTCCCCTCCCCTCCATAGCGTCGCTCGCCCCCTCCTATCCTCACCCCGCCATCTCTCCTCCACGTCACGGCGAAGCCCGTCCTCTCCTCTAACCGTTGTCTTCCCTTCCCTCTAAGGCATCGCCCGTCCACTCTCCCCCCGCCATGGCGTCGCTTGCGTCCTTCTCTCCCTGACGACCATTTGCGTCAGGACTGAGCCCGCGCGCCCGCCGGTAAGGCATTCTGGGTAGCTGGATCCGATCGGGAGGTGCAGAAGGGATCGACACTCTTCGCTCGGGTCGCTCCTCGCTCGATCACAGGTCGCTAGTTGACTGTTGACCGCGACCACGCACTACTGACCAGGTTGTTAACTGTTGACTTTTACAAAAAAGTTCACAAAAAGCTAAAAAATCATAAATTCAAAAAAGAGTTCGCAAATTCGAAAAAAGTTCATCGATTTTGGAAAAAGTTCATCAATTAAAATAACAGTCCACGAATTTGAAAAAAAATGTTCATCGATTTTGAAAAAAACACGAATTTGAAAAAGTTCATTAATTTTTTTTAAAAAGTTCATCAATTTGAAAAAAAAGCACATCAATTCCGGAGTGAATGATATAGCGCCGAAAATAGACGAATCTCATATGGGAGTTCCTTACATTGAGAAACTGGCCTCATTTCATGCGGTCGGTAGGTTTTGTGCGCTTTTTACTGTCATCCTTAAGATAGCTTCCTGAGATGGCTCGCTCCTCCTGCCTGGAACGAACCAGCTGGTTTGGCATTTTTTAGCTTACAAAGAAAACCTGACATTTTTTTCCTTTTTTAAGGGACACCCAATTAAGGTCATTTCATATTCGAAATTCATTTAGAAAATAACAGCCAGTACGAAGATACGATGAGAAAGACACCATGTCGAACAAATTTAGGCTGCCAAACGATGTGGTTATATATATGTGTCTAGTGTGACGTTTCACCAATCGGTTTCTTCATTTATTCATTTAGATGAAAAGTTTTCGTATTGTCTTGATACTAAAAAATACAAATGGATAATAATGTTTGTACCAGTGTACTGTATATTTGTGGGTTTTACGGGTTTCATCATTATTCATCTAGACGGATGGAAATGCGGAGGTCAATTTTTGGTACTGTCTATAATGGTACTCCCTCCATTCAAATATATATGGCTTAATACATTTTTTTTAGTTTGTCTTTAACCACAGGTTAGAGAACAATATTTGACATGCATGTTATACCAAACATATCATCAAATTTGTATGTGAAAGGAGTTTTAAATGATTTAATTTTTATCACATGCATCTCATGTATTATTAATCTTATTATTGGCCAAAGGCAATATTAAAAAACTATTAGGCCCTGTATATTTGGACGGAGGGAGTGCCTAAATGTACGATTCACCACGACATCTGTACGTATCTCCTGATTCTCATCAGCACCCGTGGAACAGCAATGCCTCAAAAAAAAAACATGGAACAGCACAAGCTAAAAGCCTAAAATACAGCAAATTAAAAAACAAAAAATTCGGTCACCGGGACTTGAATCCAGGTCTCTCGGGTGAGAGCCAAGTATCCTAACCACCTAGACTACGACGGAATGATGTTTGACAGGCAACAATTCACGTGACAAACAGAGAGTTCACTGTACTGTCAAGCATAGTTACAGCAGCTTTGTTGTGCTGGACTGTAAAATTGTGGTTCGATTATGGGATCAATAATAATGTCATGTCAGGGTTCTCTCTATCTGTGTTAGTCCATTCGGCATACACATATGTCTGTTCTATTGTCATATTCAACAATGTCAGGAGCATGTTTTCTCTCCCTTTTCCTTCCAAGTCTCAAGGATAAATTTACACTTAGACTAGTCTATTCCAGATCAGGTTACAATATTACATCAGCTCCTTCCTTCAGAGTTCAGACCAAAGATCTTACAAGAAGGTGGATGACGAGCCGGTGCTACATTACTAATGCCCTACTGCCGTACCCGGAGCACCTGGGTCATCATGCTAAACCAAACTGACGGGCACCATGTTCTGCAATGCAGATCTCCCGGAAGGAGTTTTCATTCGCGGAAGAGACGCGATCATCGCCGACAACTTTGTGCTCCCATTCGACGGCGCGCTCGATTGGAGCACATTCTTAGTTGGTGGTGCGGAGAGAGACGTGCTGAAGCTAAAAGAAGTTGTGCACACGGAGCCCGTCAAGTATCACTTCTTACGTAATATACTGCACATTGATTTTTCAAAATTCAAGTGTCACAATTATTATCTTTTATTTTGAGAAAAACTTTCAATCTATTCATCAAATGTCAAGCTTCGGCGACCTCCAGTTCCGATGCCGGCAATCCCCGCACCTAAACCCGGTAACCTTCTAACTCGCCTCTGCAGGCTGCAGCTTATTCCTAGCCGAGGCCTTGCTGGCATCCCCATGCCTCGCTTTCCTCGCCTCGCCGTCAGCCTCCATCTTTGTTCCAAACTAAATCGAATTACCTACATTTAAAATTCAGGCAACTTACTTCCAACAAAACAAAACTGTGATTTATTCGACCACCACACGTCGATCGTAAGGTGCGGCAGCTATCCATCCGACGCACGCGGCATTTTATTTTCTCTTATCTTTTCATCATCACCACCAAGTAAAAGCGCCAACCAAGATTCGAATTCCGTATGGAGCAGGCTGCCGTACATCATCATCGCCGGTCGTCGTCGAGGCACCAACATTGGTAGTCGGGCTTGGACATCGCGAGGAGCTCCTCCGGCGACATGCGCTCGAGCTCTCGTTGCCTCCACGCCGGGAACGCCTTGGCCGTGGACTCATCATCGCCGTCCTTGGGCCGGCCGTGCAGCTGCAGGTGGCTCATGGCGCGCATCCTCTTGTACAGGCGCATGGCGGCCACGCAGTCGTCGTAGGGGTGATGGTGGCCGCCGGTCTGTATGTCATACCCCAGGGAGCTCCGCGTGAGATACCGGAGCGAGTTGCTCATGAGCCTGGCGCTGGTCTTCATCAGCGGCGGGTACGCGGATGTGTCCCGCCTGAGGTGCGCCGGGTAGTCCATGCCGAGCGCGTCGAGGTCGTGCTCCAGCCCGTGGCCGACGAGGAGCCGGGCGGCGCCGCGGGAGGAGTAGGAGTAGGGCTGCTCGCCGTTGAGGAGGATGTCGGGCACCAACATCGGTAGTCGGGCTTGGACATCGCGAGGAGCTCCTCCGGCGACATGCGCTCCAGCTCTCGCTGCCTCCACGCCGGGAAGGCCTTGGCCCTGGACTCATCATCGTCGTCCTTGGGCCGGCCGTGCAGGTCCAGGTGGCTCATGGCGCGCATCCTCTTGTACAGCCGCATGGCGGCCACGCAGTCGTCGTAGGGGTGATGGTGGCCGCCGGTCTGTATGTCATAGCCCAGGCAGGTCCGCGTGAGATACCGGAGTGAGTTGCTCATGAGCCTGGCGCTGGTCTTCATCAGCGGCGGGTACGTGGCCGTGTCCCGCTTCAGGTGCGCCGGGTAGTCCATGCCCAGCGCGTCGAGGTCGTGCTCCAGCCCGTGGCCGACGAGGAGCCGGGCGGCGCCGCGGGAGGAGTAGGAGTAGGGCTGCTCGCCGTTGAGGAGGATGTCCTGCACCCGCCTCATCGCCTGCTTCACCGTCGGCGCGTCACGGAGGTGCTCGGGCCGGATCCCCGTGGTCTCGTACCGGTAGTGCGTCACCGGGATGAGGGGCTTCACGAAGCTCTCGTAGAGGATGGCCTCGTGCTCGTCGACGACGCAGACGCGCGCGCACACGTCGAGCGTGCCGTCGCTCCCGCCGCCGACCATCTTGCACCCCAGCGCCACCGCGCCCCCGCCGCCTCGAACGCCCATCCTCGACATAGTCCTCGTGAGGCTCTGGACGGAAGAGGGGATCGGAGCGCGGGAGAGCTTGCATGCGGCGCAGTGGGCGCGGAGGGCGGCGGAGGTGGGGAAGACGGCGAGGCAGAGCGGGCAGCCGTGGGCTTGGAAGGCGGTGGCGCAGGCGGCACTACCAGAATAACCTTATATGCAGACGGCCTTATATATGCCGACGGCCCCCGTCGGCATAGAGGGAGCTATGCCGACGGCCTATGGAAAACCGTAGGCGTAGGAAAGCCGTCGGCATACCTCCATATATGCCGACGGGGGCCGTAGGCATAGAAAGGCCGTCGGCATACAAATATATATGCCTACGGCAGCTGTAGGCATAGTTTGGCCGTCGGCATAGAGGTGGCCTTGGTGGCCCTGGCACAGCCGGCGGGTTCACGCCGTCAAACATATGCCGACGGCCCTAACGTCGGCCGTTGGCATACCTCACTGTGACACGTCATCGATCCGCGGCACCGTGGGCCCGGAGCTATGCCGACGGTTATGCCGTCGGCATATCTCTGGGCCCACGGTGCCGCGGATAGATGTCGTGGCAGGGAGCTATGCCGACGGCATAACCGTCGGCATATATACGTTCATTTTTTTAACTTTTTTCCCCTGTTTTTAATAAACTTTTTTCCCCTTTTTTAACCGTCGGCATAACCGTCGGCAGATCGCCCATACGCGGAGGAGCCCCAAGCCTGGCGAGTCCAAGTACTACGGCAACACCGCAGAGAAGAAGCAGGTCTACTCTCAGGAGTATCTCAGGTTACATCCTGGCACATCTGACCCCATGAGTGCAGATCTGGACGAGAGGGTGGTGGTTGGCATGGGGCCCAGGAGGCACGGTCGGCAGCCGGTTCTCGATGCTGTTATCACTCCTACTATCTCCTACACGCAGCTCCGAGCTATCGACCCCAGCCTGAGCCAGCGCACGCCCATGACCAGTGCGCAGTCACAGGCCCTCTTTCAGGAGCGGCAATCTGTAAGTATTTTTCCTCTTATCTACATTGCTCACTTTATTTTCCAGCATTGAGATGTTTATGAGTTCCATCATGTCATACCGTAGGCCTACATGGAGTACACACGCCAGGAGACCATGGCGTGGCACACGAGACTTCATGCACACCATGAGCAGAACAATGCCAGGATACAACGCGCTCTTGAGGAGATGGCGGCCGGACGGGTTCCTCAATTGCAAGCAGCACCACCTCCTCCAACACAACCAACGCTGCTTACCTTTGAGGAGTTTGTGGCACAGCAGCACGATGGCCCCTCGCCGGTATGTACATCCCTAAACTATTCACCCAAAGCATATCATGCCTTTCAACACAGTCATATATCCCGTTAATATGTCTTTTCAACATCCAGGGAACCGGTGGATCAACCGTTGGCGGTGGTCTTCGCAGCACTCCCGAGTCACGGAGCCCGACCACTCCGATCCACAGAGGCGGAGGTGGAGGCAGTCTTGGCGGTAGCGCTGCCTGTGACGACCTGGGCTTCAGCGGTCTTGGCGGTGACGACCTCCGCGGTGCTCGACATCCTGCCGCTTAAGACTTTTGGTTACTTGTGTGCTTATGCTTATGTCTTTTAGATGACTTGTGTGTGGTGATGATGATGATAAACTTGTGGTCTTTGATGATCCTTTAGATGACTTGTGTGCTTCTTTATATGCTTATGCTTATATTTATGTTGATTGTGATGATGCTTATGCATATATTGTTGTGACGGTGCCAGATGATACTTAGATGTGTTCTATATGTGTATTTCCATCATATATATCTGCTGTATATTTGAATTGAATTGATATGAAAACAAACAGGAAAAAGAAGAAAAAAAATCAAATAATAACTATGCCGACGGCCTAACCGTAGGCATAGCCCTGGCCTGAGCACCCAGTTCAAACTATGCCGACGGCTAGGCCGTAGGCATAGCCCTGCCCCATGAGAGCCCAGCTGCTGACACGTGGCAGGGCTATGCCTACAGCCTAGCCGTCGGCATAGTTTCAAACTATGCCGACAGCTAGGCCGTAGGCATAGCCCTGTCCCACGAGCAAGGGCTACTCGCCACGTGGCAGGGCTATGCCTACGGCCTGGCCGTCGGCATAGTTTGCTATGCCGACGGCCAGGCCGTAGGCATAGCCCTGCCACGTGGCGAGCAGCCCTTGGTTGCCGTTTGATGTTAGGCGGGAACGTTGCCGACGGCCCGGGCCGTCGGCATAGATGTACGGACACCGTCGGCATAGGACCTATGCCGACGGCCTTTCTATGCCGACGGGCTTCCGGGCTACGTCGACGTATATTATGCCGACGGGGGCCGTCGGCATAGGCCTATCCCGACGGTTTTTCAGGGCTATGCCGACGGCTCGGGCCGTCGGTATAGGGGTCGATTCCGGTAGTGCGGGCTTGGAGGGCAGGGAGGCGCCGAAGCCGAGGTGGTCGCGGAGGGCGTCGAGGGAGCGGCAGTGCTTGCCGCAGACGCCGCAGCGGGGCTCGTGGTGGGAGTGGTGCGACGTCCGCATGTGCTCCACCAGGTGCTCCATCCGGTTGAATTGACGGTAGCACGCCGCGCACCTATGACGGCTGCACACCCAAGAAAACGTATATATTCTTACGTTGTAGTACGTGTGATCGTGCAATGTGGCACACGTAGTCATCACGTACGTACAAGAGAAAACAAAAGCAGTACAATCTGAAGATGGAGAAGATGGAGCGGTGGGCACCTGTGAGCATCTGAAGAGTTGTCCATGGTCGGCAGTGAGTGAGTCACCTAAGCAAGTGCAGAGACGCGGCAAACAGTAGTCGTTGTGCTTGCTTGCTTGGTTGGTTGCATTGGATTGTAAAAACCGGACGGCTATTTATGGTAGCTGCAAAACGGATGGCATTCGATTCCTGACAGCGCCGCCAACGGAGAGCTTCTTATTTGCAGCATCAACCATATTATGATGTAAAGTTGGCAGTAGTGGCATATTCATGCAAGGTTCCGGAGATGCGATGGAAACCGGCCCGCAGTGTACTTCGTCAGTGATCGAGCTCGATTGCATGTTGTTCAGAGCATAGACACCAGATTGCATGCCCTCAAGAAAAAGAAAAGGGGATGATGCGATACCCTGGTCAAAATATCCGGTTTGAAAAGGCAACAACAACCCGATGGATAGAAAGATGAGATTGGATTGAGATTCCTGCCGGAGATCGACCGACGTGCACACGCCCGGCGGGTAGGTATAGCCGCTGCGGCGTCGGGCGGACGATGATCGTCGTCGCCTTAAGTTGGCTCCGTCTTTTGGCGGTGGCGGAGAGCCGCGCGGAACGCCGAGCGATGGGATTTGCGTGGATATCCTGAGAACATACCATCTCTAGATGAGCTTTTGGGTTGGGAGATGTCATCATCTCATTCTCCTGGTCCTGGGCATCTGTTTTGCTGCCTCTGTGATTGAAAATACATGTGGAAATAGATTCCCAAAATCCTGATTTTCCACACACTTCATGAGAAACCATGCATTTACCATCTTGTGAGTAAACTGAACCGAAACTTTCTGTTTGGAGAGAAAAATGAACTCATCTTTAACTGAACAAAAATAACATAGCCAGACAGGTACCACCATGCCAGACGGAATGATAAGCTACGTCTCTCACCAAGCATACATGCATAGATACATCCACATCTACTAGTACTGCAGAACATGCAACGTGAAAGTCAATGCTGCATCGATCTTGAAAGTTTGCAAGCCACGTTGGGCTGTCAGCTAGCGTCCTTCCCATGCAAATATCTAGGTATGCCATTGTCCGACAGAAAACTCACGAAAACGGACTGCCAACCGATAATGGACAAGTTTGGCTCGGCGTGCGCTGGATGGAAAATTGGATGGATCAACATTGCCGACAGGCTAACCTTGGTCCGGGTTGTCCTCTCGGCGATATTAACCTTCCAGATGATCTCGATTGCTCAACCAAAGTGGCTGGACAAGATGGTGGACAAAATCAGAAGGCCTTTCCTCTGGACAGGTGAGAGCTCTGCAGTGGGTGGAAAATGTTTAGTCAGATGGTCACTGGTCTGTAGGCCACTGGAATTCGGAGGACTGGGAATCTCTAACTTATACCTCCACAGCATTGCTCTTCGCTTGCGATGGCTGTGGCAGCAAGCCACAATCCTGGACAGACCTTGGGATGGCCTACCCTTCCCCTCGGACAAGCTAACACGAAGGATATTTCAGGCAAGTACAGTGATCAACATAGGCAATGGTGAGAGCTTCAAATTTTGGCACAGCCATTGGCACGCTGGAATCATCCTCAAAGACGCAGCGCCCCACCTATTCGGCCACAGCAGAGGATCCAAACTAACAAGTAACAATAAAAGCGGCGATGACCGGAAACCACTGGATTGACTGCATCAAGCCGAATCCTACGCTCGCCGTTCTTCAGGAATACCTTTGGATATGGAACCTACTCCAAGAGGTGCACCTACAGCCCCATACTTCAGATTCCATTGCTTGGAAATGGACGGCTGATGGCTCCTACTCAGCCAAGTCTGCATACCAAATGCTTTTCCAAGGACTGATCAGATCAAATTACAAGCAGCTTATCTGGGACTCCAGGACACCAGCAAAGTGTAAATTTCATGCTTGGTTAGCCATCCAAGGAAGGTGCAACACGGCTGATATACTTCTGAAGAAAGGTTGGCCTCACACACCCATATGCAAGTTATGCAGAGTGAATAGCAAAAAACTACCACATTACAGGCTATCGTTCCAAAAAACTACCGCTTTTTTTATTTTTTCAAAAAACCACCACTTTTTTGGCTGGCTATTCCAGAAAACCCAAGTGACCGAATCGTTACATTTTAAACGCGGTTATGACATCCCTGGCCCGCATGTCAGGTCCACGTGGGACACGGGCGACGGCGCGCGTTGCCTAACGGCCGTTAGGGCGCAACTGTCCCAACCAGGTCAAAAGCGACCAATCGCGGCTCACTCGCTCACTCCCCTCCCTCACTCGCTCACTCACTCTCTGCCTCGCTCTGTTCCCCTCTCCTCGAGCTCGCCATTGCCGCCGGCCACCTCTCTTCCTCGTCGCCGGCCAGGATGCCTTCTTGGAATGATGGTGATGAGAGCTCGGACGACGACAGCATGGGGGCCAACCTGATGGACATGGAATACTTTGTAAGCTTCATCCTCTCCTCTCTCCTCTGCCATTTTCTAGGGATAGGGTTAGGTCACTGGATTTGGGATTCAGGCCTGGGATCTTTGGTTGATTCATTGGATTAGCTACTGATTGATTGATCTGTCACTGCATCCATTGATCTATCACCATCCTCTCCCATCTGTATGTAGGACACACCTGACACCATCCCTGACCCATTGTTCTGTGGTGCTCCCATGGAGGCTGTTCCCAAGTGCACACTGCACCAGATGATGCCTAGGAAGTGTGTGGCTTTTGAAGGTGCTAAAACTGGAAGGAGGTTTTATGGATTCCCTTTTCAGGTGAGTATCAACACTGATGATTTAGTTCATTGCTCTCTCAGGTCATATGAAGCAACAGATTAGTTCACTGTGTAGGGTTAGGGTTACGTCACTGTGTGTACTATATTTGAACTCAAATTGTTTCTGTTTGACTTAAATGAATTCATTTATGAAATTAGAATTGTTAATTTACTTTCTTTTATTGCACAGGGAGGTTTCAACTGTGGTGTAGTTAAGTGGGTTGACCCTGTCTGGCCTGACACACTTAAGAACTGCCTGATCAAGTTGTGGGAAATGTTCCATGAGCAAAACCTTGGCAGGATTCAAGACAAGAATGCATATGAGAATGAGATAGCCAAGTTGAAGAAGGAGTATGATGATCTCTGCAGTGAGTATCATAAGATGGTTGATGATGTTACCAAGATGTTTGACTGGCAGGATGGTGTAGGCAAGGTGGACTACCAGAAAGCAATCGATGCAGAGAAATATGAGAAGAAGAAGGAAGAGCTAGAGATGGAGGTGAAGATGGAGAAGCTTAGGCTAGCCAAGGAGCAGAAGTGTATCCTTAGTGCCCAGGCAGACATAATTCAGAACACTAGGAAAGCTATGAAAGAGATCAAGGTGGACAGGGATCTTCTTGCACAAGAGAAGAAGGAGCTGGAGAAAGTTGTTGCTGATCTGCTCAATGATGGCCATGGGAGCAAGGAAAAGCTTGAGCAAATCAAGGCCATTCTGGAGGCTTGAAGAAAGAGAAGTGGTGCTCTGGATAAGTAAGTAAGTAGGCCTATATATATAACATGCCTTGCAAGTTGATGGTAGGAGTATATTTTGTGCAGTCATATATGAACTGTTTAAGTTATGGTAACTATAGTGATGGCTATGTTAAGTGTTGCAGCAAATGTGTATGTTAAGTTATGGTACTGCTATGTTGCAGTACATGAGACTGCTAGAACCTATGTTAAGTAATGCAGTTAAGCACTGTTTAATTTCTACATGCCCTGTTTTATGCTCTGCTTTATACTCTGTTGTATTACATTAATTTGGGCCAAATACCATTTTGTATGCTCCATGGGCCTACTGCTGGGATGTTTTGTACTCCACAGCCTCTCTACTAGCCGCAGGTTTCACCCTATAAATTTCCTCCCCTTGCCAGTAACCCTAGTCAGACCCAAACCCCTTCCCCTTCCTCCCCACAGCCGCTAGAGAAGAGAGTGCTCAGGAACACTAGCAAGGAGGCATGGATCCTAGAGATGGAGAGGTGGTTGATGCAGAAGAGGTGCCCAGGGGACCAAGGCAGAGGCAAGGAAGAAGAGCAGCAGCTCAAAGGAGGGAGAGAAGGCATCTTGCTGAGAGGATCTTGGCAGCAAGAAACCGTAAGGACATGGAGCAGTTCCTGGAGGCCTTCCCCACTGGCTCCAACCCTAGTGATGATGAAATCATCCATTGGGCAAGGAGGAGGGCTAGCTTGCACCCATTTCAGGTCACTAGGCAGAGGTGGACTAGGATTCTTAACAATTAGGGTTTCTATCTGTAGTGGTGGTCCAAACTTGTTCCTGGAGGCCTACTATCTATGTAGGAGTTCTATGTAGCAATGAAATGGTGAATGAATTGCTGTACTATGTATGGATTTATGAATGAATGAATGAGTGAATTGGTGAATTGTTGTTCTCTGTATGGATTTATGAATGAATGAATGAATGAGTGAATTGTTGAATTGTTGTTCTATGTATGGATGTATGGATGAGGTGAATGAATGAGTGAGTGAATTTGTTTACTGAACACAAGGCAAAATTGTTCTTGTATGTTAATCAAATGGTGAATTGTTGATCTATTTATGGATTTATGAATTGTTGTTAATTGTATGGATTGTTGTCAAATGGTGAACTATTGTGAATTGTTGTTAATTGACCAAACTTGGTCAATTAGGGTTTGGTCGATGACATGCCACCCTAATTGACCAAGCTTGGTCAATTAGGGTTTGGTCGATGACATGCCACCGTAATTGACCACAATGAGGCAAATATGATCATATTCAACATCAAACAATCCATGACACAATTTTTAACATCACATAATACTCAACATCAAAGATCCATGATTAACATTACAAGCTCTAACAAGTTTAGTGCATGCCAAACAAGGAAAGTTCATGGCATTAACAAACCAAGCTCTAATAAATTCATTACATGCCAAATAAACTCAGTTCCTGGCATTAACATAACAATCTTTAACAAATTCAACCACATGCCAAACAAGCACAGTTCATGGCATTAACATAACAAACAAGCACAGTACAGCAATCTCAGTGATTGCCACTTGCTGTAAAATAGTCATCCCACTTTGATGGGGCCTTCCTCTTCCTCTTTGAGCCAACAACTGGTGCATCTGAACTTGATGCTGCCCTTGGAGCATTGAAACCTCTTACTGCTGACCTGGTGTTCTTTACTGGAGATGATGCACTAGACCTGGTGTTCCTGGCTATTGCTGTAGATGAGGTCTTTCTCTTTCTTGATGCTGCTGTTGAAACTTCAGTAGCAGCAGTTGATGCTCTTGATGCTGAGGCAACAGTTGGTGCCCTAGGAGGTTGGCCAGCCCTAGCTGGTGCTGTGGCAGCAGGCTCTTTGGCCTTACTAGGAGCTTTCGCCTTTCTGGCCCCAGCTTTGGCTGCTCTGGATGGAATTGGAGCAGAAGTAGGTGGTGTAGAAGTGGCTAGATAGCATTCTCTGTTTTCCTACACATGGCAAAGAGTATGTTAAATGGAACTGATCAGTGCTGCAAATAAAACTAGAATATATGAGCAGAAGTTGCATTTATACATACCTAGTGCTTGTTTTTCCTTGTAATAAACTTAGTCTTAAGAGGGTCTCCACACATGGTCCACCTATGACCTTGTCTGTTGCAGTTGCTGCAGGTAATTGTGCCCATCCTAGATGTATCCTTTGGTGCTGGGACTTCAAATTGACCCTTCCTCCTAGCTGTCTGCTTCTTCCCTTTCTTCTCCTTAAATACTGGTGGTTCAATGTCTGGTGTGTTTGTGTTTGGCCAGAATTCAGGACCAGGAACAGGGTAGATGATGTGCTGGTATGCAGCCTTGTACATCTCCTTCTTAAAGAATGGATGCACATAATCCTCTGGATGAACCTTGATCTTGTGCATAGCAGCAACTGCATGGTGGCAAGGATTTCCAGTCATGTCCCATTTTCTGCAAGAACAGGTACCTAAATCCAACTTAACACAATAAGTGTTCTCTCCACTAGTTACTTGCCAAATGTTGGGACCAGCCATGTTTGCTTCACAATATTTAGCCCATTTCTTGCTCTCTTCCAGCTTCTCCATGTAGTGTGGTGTTATTTCCCACCTGTAGTTATCCATTTTCTCTCTTATGCCCTGGTACTTAACCATTAGCTTGGTCCTCAACCCTTCCAACATGGTCTTAATTGGCTTGGATCTAACATCTAAGATCATCTTGTTGAATACCTCACTAAGTTTGTTGACAACCAAGTCAGTCTTGCATACATGATCCATTGCATATCTAGCCCAAATATTCTTAGGAATTCCATTCAACCACAAATATGCTGGTTCACATGCTGCTTTCAAGCCATCCATTCCAAGTTTATGACCATGTTCAGTGAATGAATAGCTAGCTTTGTCTACATATTTTTTAAGTTCTTCCCCTCTAAAACCAGCAGCTTGAAAGTTGGCATAGATATGCCTAAGGCAATACCTTTGTGGGGACTCAGGAAATACCTCATTAATTGCCTTAAGAAGCCCCTGTTTTTTTCATAAGCAGCTAATAAGAATAAATTAAAGCATGATGAATAAATGTCTTTAAGGTAAGTACATACCTTCTGCCTGTCAGACATGATGGTGTAGTTCCCAAATTTGTTGCTTGTGCCAATGCAGACTCTGAGCTGGTTAAGAAACCAACTCCAGCTGTGACCATCCTCCTTGTCAACCACCCCAAAAGCAATTGGGAATATATTGTTGTTCCCATCTCTCCCTGTTGCTGCCAATATCTGTTGACCAGTGGACAATTTGATGAAGCAACCATCAAGTCCTGCATATACAGTGAGATTGAGGGTCAAGTTTAACAACTAGGTCCATTATTAAATTTCAGAGAGTAGTAACAACTGAATTTGCCTATAAAAGGCCTACAACCATTAAGGAATCCATCCTTGGATGCCTGGAGGCAGTAGAACATATACTTGAACCTTGGTGTAGGTGCTGGGTTCAAAGGATCCTCATAAGTTGTTACTATGCACCTGCTCCCAGGGTTTGTGTCAAGAACACACTGTAGGTAGTCCCTCAACCTTAGGTACTGCTCTCTGTGATCACCTTGCACAACATCAACAGCCATGAGCCTTGCCCTATATGCCAAACTCCTAGGAACATGAACACTAAACTTCTTCTTTGTATGCTTCAGAATTGTTTCTACATCAGCCTTGACATTAGATCTAACTGTGTCCTCCACAGCTTCAGCAACCTATTGTGCAGTCACCTTGGTACTCTCACCACTAGCTCCACAAATGTGATCTAGGTGACACTTTTTTATAGTGAAAGTATCTTCATGGGCTACTTTGGAAGCTGTCATATAAAATTGACAACCATTGTCTCTCTCTTTGCACCAAACAATGATCCTGCTTGGATCATTCCTATGATACTGAAAGTTTCTCAATGTCCTAACATGGAAATTTCTCAAAGCCTTTCTGAACTCATACACATTGGTGAAGCAAAGGTCCTTGCACAACTGCTCATGTGCATCAGGTAGTGTTGAGGCATACCACTTCCTCTCCTTCTTCTTCTTCTTCAATCTTCTCTTCCTACCAGAGGGGAGTACTGGTACCTCTCCTTCTGAATCAGAAATGCCAAAATCACCAGGGAAACAAAATTCATCAGGCTCAGGTATATAATCTTTAAACTTGGGGATCTCTGGCTCACTGTGAGATCTTGAAGTAGGCCCTGGTTTAAGTGCTAATCTCCTTACAGGCTTGAGTTTCTCAGGCCTGTCTGTCACAACTGTTTCCTCTCCACTATCAGCCTGTTTCTCCTCCTCCTAGAACTCTGAAACATCACTATCACCTTCAAAATGTGGCCTCTCTTGTGCAGCACCCGTTTCCTCTTCATTGACTGCATTTTCTTCACCTCTCATCCATGACTTGTAAGACATCTTAATTCCTCTGTAATCACCTCTGTCAATCTCAAAGTCAGAAGATGATTTGTCCATCTCCTCATCTTCCCCAGAAGCAGCTCCATCCTCAGCACCAGCACCATCTTCTTCATCTCTATGACAATCTTCAACAGAAGCCTGTGTACTGTGCAAGTTGCAACTTTGCTGTGTGTTTAAATTCACCTCAAGAGGGTGAACAACACCATCTTATGACAAACTTAAGACAAATCCAGGGCCACCAAATGGGTTGCCTATTGGAACTTGTTCTTCATAGGCCCTGTTAATTAGAACATCTCTATCTTCATTTGCCTTGGCCACTATGATATTTAGAACTGTTAAATCAGAGTGGTCAATCATTTCTTCAACTGCCTCCTGACTATCCAGAAGAAATAAACCCTCCTGTCCAATTCCTACTTCCTTAACCCAGTACATGTAATCATCTGCCCCATAGCCTTCAGTCTCAGTAAGTGCAATCAAATTCAAAAATGTTATGTCTGACAGAGAGAAACTCCTTTCCATGTTATCTCTGCCCTGGAAATGCAGCCTGACCTCCCAAACTACATCATCCAACCTGTATTACAACAGTTGTTAATTAAGTGACAGAAAGTGACAGAAAATTCAGTCATCTAAATCAACTAAGGGACAACACTCTTACTACTCTGAACCTCTAATTCAACTACTGTACTTAATCACTAAGTGACAGTCATCTAAATCAACTAAAAAATGCTGTGCAGCACTCTTACTACTCTGAACCTCTAATGCAACTACTGTACTTAATCACTAAGTGACAGAAAGTGACAGAAAATTCAGTCATCTAAATCACTATGTGGCAGAAATCTAATACATCTCTAATTCACTAAGTGGCAGAAATCAAATTCATCTGAATCTACTTTAGTGCATTAGTAAGATAGTAAGTGGAATATAGCTGCTTCGAGCCAACCAAAATCATAGCACTGTCTAGGGTTTGCTCAAACCTAAGTAAAATCATTGCCAGCCAGCCTACTAACCTACCACTACAGAGATGAACTAGGGTTCTTTAGAGGAGAAGAGGAGGAGAGAAAACTTACTCAACACCTCCAAATGCAGAGGCCCACTGGCTGGAGTTGGCCGGGTCCGCGGCGACGGCGCCAGCAAGAGCCTTGGCCGCTTTGTACTCAAGGGCCAGCTCCAGATGGGCACGCTGAGATGGCCGCTCTGCTCCAGGTGAGGCTTGCCCCTTGGCCGTCTCTTGCGCCGCCGATGGTGTAGGCTGCGGCGGCGGCTGGGTGGCGAAACTGCAGCTGCCCAGCCAGTTATCCACCTCCGAGTAGTCGCCACCGTCGCCCCCCGCGCCACCTCGCCCAGTAGATTCGCCGCCGCCGCCTGGTTTCGCCGTCGCCGACGCCATCGAACAGTGGGGGAGGAGAGGAGAGGAGAGACACACACACACACAGAGAGAGAGAGAGAGAGAGAGAGAGAGAGAGAGAGAGAGAGAGAGAGTGCGGGAGGGGGGAAGAGGACACGGGCCCGGTCGGGACGGTTGCGCCCTAACGGCCGTTAGGCAACGCGCGCCGTCGCCCGTGTCCCACGTGGACCTGACATGCGGGCCAGGGATGTTATAACCGCGTTTAAAATGTAACGATTCGGTCACTTGGGTTTTCTGGAACAGCTAGCCAAAAAAGTTGTGGTTTTTTGAAAAATAAAAAAAAAAGGGTAAGTTTTTGGAACGATAGCCTGTAATGTGATAGTTTTTTAGTATTCACTCAAGTTATGCAACACCCAGCAAGAAACAGCCCTGCACTTGTTTGCCCAATGCAGTTACACTCGAATGATCTGGGAGGACATAATTCAGCGTTTCAGTGTTCCCATGGACCCGCCGATCAGCACTGAACCAAACCTTGAAGACTGGTTGTTCAAATCAATCCAGAACTGGGCACCGGCCACAACCACAAAGATCTGCACCTTATTCATTTGTGCCTGGTGGAAGATATGGAAGGAACGGAACAATCGCATTTTCAAAAACAAGGCTTGCAACACTTCGGTGCTACATACGAAAATTTGTAACGAGCTCAACTCTTGGAGAACCGCCGGCCTAGATGGGGCAATGTGGATGCCACCTGATTAGAAAATAGCTTACATTACATAGACTCTTTCTTTCTTTCCTTTCTTTCTCTCTATTTTGCTTACACACTTGTAACTGCTACTGCCACTCTTGGCTCTTCCTCTTACTAAATGAAATCAGCACTGGCTGCTTTTCGTCAAAAAAAAATCAATGCTGCATTGTAGTAAACCCCAAAGATAAACTGATGAAGAAAGTTATGCTGGAGATCTAGCAGTAGTTTGTATTAGCACCTGGGTAATCTCGTTTGTAATGGCTCTTCATCCCTTTTTTTTTTCCTTCGAAAAGAGGGGGCTCCCCGGCCTCTGCATCAGAACGATGCATACGGCCAACTTTGTAAATAAGCAAAAATGTTCAACAAGATCTTAAAGTCTCAAACGAAAGTAAAGAAAAGCTCACAAAGAGCCAAAGGGCTAATAACAAACTAGCCAAAAAAACCACAACCGGCTCGCAAAAGAAAGATAGGAAAACTAATTGCCTATCCTATTACATGACCGCCATCCAAACCGGTTGAATATATCCCGTGCTACCATCTCCCACCGGATAGATCCAGTAACCAAACGCTCCCTAGCCTCCGTCGGAGTGAGTAGCGACCACATACAGATCAACGCAGTGGCTCGGAAAATAACCTGCAAAAAATGAATATTTGTTGTTCTGTTAAAAACCAAATCATTTCTGCAGTTCCAGACTGCCCACAATAAAGCACATACTCCTACGCGAATGTGTCTCGCTGTTTCGGACTCTATCCCGTTAAGCCACGTTCCAAATAACGTGCTGACAGAACTCGGAGGAGTAATGTTAAAGGCTATGTGGACCGTCCGCCATAGAACTTTGGCTAACAGGCAATCAAGAAAAAGGTGTTTGATAGTTTCATCCCGATCACAGAAACTACACCTAGTAGGTCCTGTCCAGTTACGCTTTGCCAAATTGTTCTTGGTTAAGATAACTTGTTTATGTACAAACCACATAAACACTTTAATTTTTAAAGGAATTTTGACAGTCCAAACATATTTGGAACTAGGAATGGAGCTAGAATTGATAACATCGAGATACATTGATTTAACTGTAAACTCTCCAGATCTAGTAAGCTTCCAGCGTAATTGATCGGGCTGTTGAGACAGCTGAACCTCCATCAGTCTACTCACTAGATGGAGCCACTCTTCCCAACGATTACCGGCTAGCGTCCTCCTGAACTGAATATTAAGGGGGATGGATTGAAGTATCGTTGCAACGAAAGCATCACGTCGTTGAACAATACGATACAGAGACGGGTATTGAAGCGCAAGGGGGGTCTCTCCGAGCCAAGTATCCTCCCAGAATCGCGTGCTAGCGCCATTGCCGATTATAAACTTTGTTCTATTGAAAAAGGCTAGTTTGACTCTCATAAGCCCTTTCCAAAAAGGCGAGTCCGTCGGCCTCGCTGTCACCTGGGACAAAGTTTTGGAGTGAAGATACTTACTACGGAGAATCTGCGCCCAAGTGGCATCATTCTCAACAGATAATTTAGACAACCACTTGCTGAGAAGACATCTGTTCTTCACCTCAAGATTTTCAATGCCAAGACCCCCTTGGTCTTTCGGTCGACAGATAATATCCCATTTGGCAAGTCTGTATTTTCTTTTTAGTTCATCGCTCTGCCAGAAGAATCGGGATCGATAGAAGTCCAACTTTTTCCTAACTCCAAGTGGGACTTCGAAGAAAGACAAGAGAAACATAGGCATACTCGTGAGAATCGAATTAATCAGAATTAATCGGCCTCCGTATGACATGAGCTTGCCCTTCCAGCAACTTAGTTTCTTCTCAAAGCGATCCTCGATACACTTCCATTTTCTGTTTGTCAGCTTACGATGATGAATTGGTATACCTAAATACGTAAAAGGTAAAGTCCCCAATTCGCACCCAAACAATTGCCTATAAGCCTCTTGTTCCTCATTGGCTCTTCCAAAACAGAACAATTCGCTTTTGTGAAAGTTAATATTTAACCCGATCAATTGTTCAAATAAGCATAACACCAGCTTCATATTTCTCGCTTTTGCCAAGTCATGCTCCATAAAGATGATCGTATCATCGGCGTACTGTAGGATAGACACACCTCCATCAATTAGATGATGCACCAAGCCACCCACCTGACCAGCCTCCTTAGCCCTTCCTATTAGAATCGCCAACATATCAACTATAATGTTGAACAAAATAGGAGACATCGGATCCCCTTGTCTCAGGCCCTTATGTGTCTGGAAATAATGACCTATGTCGTCATTCACTTTAATTTCAACACTCCCTTTTTGCGTGAAAAATTCTACCTGGCGTCGCCAGGCTTCATCAAAACCTTTCATACGTAAGGCCTGTTGAAGGAAAGGCCATTTGACTTTATCGTACGCTTTCTCGAAATCCACCTTGAAAACAACTCCATCTAGTTTTTTCGTGTGAATTTTGTGGAGCGTTTCATGAAGGACCACAACCCCTTCTAGGATGTTTCTGTCCGGCATGAAAGTAGTTTGGGAATGTTGCACCACAGAATGCGCAATCTGCGTGAGCCTATTAGTCCCAACCTTGGTAAATTTTTTGAAACTAACGTTTAGAAGACAGATCGGCCTGAACTGCTCAATTCTCACAGCCTCCGTTTTCTTAGGAAGCAATGTTATCGTTCCAAAGTTCAAGTGAAATAACTGGAGCTGTCCAGAGAATAAATGATGAAACATTGGTAGCAAATCCCCCTTAATAATATGCCAACACTTTTTATAGAATTCCGCCGGAAATCCATCCGGCCCTGGAGCCTTATTGTTTTTCATCTGTGTAATGGCTTCAAACACCTCTTTCTCCGAAAAAGGGGCAATCAAAATATCATTCCCATCAGCTTTTGCTTGCTGCTCTTTTGCTGTTTCTAGAACCTATGTTTGTCCTGGAAGACTTTGGCGTTTAACTACGCTGTAAACTGCTACCTATGTTCTTGGTTTCGTTAATGAAATCGGAGGGAAACCCCCTCTTTTAATAAAAAAAAAACACGCAAACAAAAAAGAAATCAAATGTTTCTGTTTCAAGCCGACAGCATGTCCAGCGAGACTTTATTTTGTCCTTCCAATTCATTATTTTTTTACCAGGTCTCAGTCCTCAGATATCGTGCAAAAGTAGCTGTTAAACAGGGAGAACTTTTTTTTTTGCCAATCAAACAGCGAGAACTGGTTCCAAGGGCTAAGAAATAAAACAGTCCCACAGCACAGTGAACTGTGGATCGGTGTTTCATCTTACGCATCGACGACTGTGGATCTTGGCAGCGTGGCGCAGTGGAGTCTCGGCGTTCGATGTGTGTAGATGGACTCATGCAGGAGGATGGCATTTTCTGGCGTCGTGGTGGCGTTGATGGCAGACGTGGCAAGGTCGTGGCGTCATTACCTGTTCTGAAGATGGATCGGTGGAAGACGGCGGCGGCGGCCTCTCAGAGTGCACCGGACTGGTGTGTGCCCCAGATCAGGTATGTGGCTTGGCTGGGGTCTTCGGTTTTAGATGTTAGGCTTTGCTGCGAGGTCTGTTTGGTATTAGGCTCGGACTATCGGCACATCTTCATCAACTGGATAGAAGTAGCGACAGATGTTGCCAAGATAGTGGCTTCAAACTTATTGATGTACTACTTTGTAAGGTCTTTGTGAATAATTAATAAAGTGGCTGCATGCATCGCTCAGATGCAGAGGCCGGGGGTCTTCTTCCTTTTCAAAAAAAAAAGCACAGTGAACAACAAGAAAAACTTGCTCTAGTCCTAGCCCTAGCCCATGAGTTTTCCAAAATCCAAATGTTTAATGATTTGATCCTCAAACAATACTCAATATGACCAACTGAATCAGAGGACAGACAAGCAGAAGCATTAGAGTTAAAAAGCAAAAGAACTAGAAGAAATAGTTCAGTATAGGCTTCCTTCAGAGCTTACACACACAAAATGACAATCAACAACAGTTGTTGGAGCAACCTGAAGTTCAGGGGTTTATATGGGCTTCCTTCAGAGCCTTGTCCTAGAAGAAATAGTTCAGTACACAAAGTCTGAACCACAGACTGCATTAAACAGTGATACCAAAGTCAGCTGGAATTAGTACACTGCGCTAGTACCAAAATTGGGTCCTTTACATCAGTTTTAGCCACTCCTTTACTTGAGAAGCTGTTCAAACCATTCACCATCGTAACCTGCTTGTCTCACCATAATCCTTGTGCAGAACTTGTAATTGTGATTGAGAAGCAGCAGTTCACCGCCCACCAAAGACTCCAATGTTTGTTGAGTATATTGATTATTACTAAAGTTAGGATAGCGTATGATATTATTCTACCTTGTCTTGTACTTCAAGTAGATCATTGTACTCCTATATATATATATGCCCATGAGGCTCAAGCAATACAACAACTATTACATCAATCTATCCCTATCTCTTCTAACATGGTATCAGCCTAACCTCAATTCAAAACCTAGTCGTCGCTGCCGCTTCCGCACCGCGCCGCCCCCGGGGCGGTCGATCTCCATGATCGCCACCGGAGGCCGCACCGCCCGTACCTAGGGTTCATCCGCCGATCGCGTTGATCGGCTGCCATAGAGAGTCTTTTTCTGGATCAATTGATCCGGATTTTTCTCTCTCACCGGTCGTTTGATCGATGTTTTTTTTTGGTTCTCCTATCTATAGATCGGTTTGCGTCGCCTACCGCCGCCGACACAACGCGCCTCTACTCCACCATTGGCATCGACTCCATCAACATCCTTGTCGTCTTGCACGATCGGATGTGCTGCTCGCGTACTCCTACGCTGGCGTCCGCCGCCGCTAGTGCGGTCCTGCTGTGCGTCCTCCTGTGTCGCGTCGCCCGAGATCACTTTGGTTTCTCGTGCAGCTACGTGGCTGTTGGCGCGTCCGGTTCCAGGCAGAGTACGGGCTGCTCACGCATGTTGCATGTACATGCGCAAGTATGATCAGACCTAGTGCACTGTTTGTGCGCTACTCGTGCGTCCGGCCGTCGCGGGTTCTTTTCCGTCCATCTGCGTCTTTTCTGTCTCGCTCGGCGCGCCTTTGGTCCGTCAACCGTTGTGCGCGTCTTCGCGGGATTTCGTGAAGATCATCATCGAGTATGCGTGTCCCTTCATCGATTTAGCATCGGGTTGCCGCTGCGTCGTCTCGTCGGGCCGCAGCGCCGCCGCCTCATGATTTTTCTTCCGACTGCATCGACCCGCGCATCGTCGCTGCGTCGCTCCTTCGGACCGTTGTGTCGCGATCCGCAGTCCCCGTCGCCGCCCTGAGGCCGTTCCCGTGGTTGCACCCATCCGCGTGCTGTCGCTGCGTCGCCTTCGGGCTGTAGTGCCGCGGCCCGCGGTCAACTGCTGCCCCAAGGCCGTCCGCTCCAGGCCGTCCCTGAGGCTGCACCGACCATCGCGCTGCCGCTGCGTCGCCCTATTGGGCCGTAGCGAGCATGGCATGCGGTCCCTGCAACCGCCCTGAGGTCTTCCCCGCCGTTGCCCCGACCCGCGCGCTGCTGCTGCGTCGCCCCTTCGGGCCGTAGCGTCGCGTCACGCGGTCCACTCCGCCGTCCCCGCGCGTCGACTTCTACGTGGTATGCGTCGCGCCGCCTTCCTAGGCGCGAGAACGCCACCGTCCGCGCCGGTCTTCGTCACGCTGTCGGGTTCTTCCTCGCCTACTTCGAGCACCGTCGCGGCGCTTCTGACCTAGCCGCCGCCGCCGCTCTTCTTCCCGGTCCACGGCGACTACTTCGACACCGGCCACCCCAACTCGACATCGACCACGGCGTCCCTCGCACGGCTACCTCAACCACGGCTACACCACGCTACGCTCTCGGCTACATCGACATCGGCACAAAAGGGCTATCGCCTTGCTTGAGCAACCTCATCGGCTTTCACTCCAGCCACAATTTCCACGATGCGTCGACCGTTACGACTGTGGGGGGATGTCCGTCAGATTGCCTTCGGATTATTCTCCAGTCTCACCGTCTGCGTCGCTACCGTTGTGACTGCGGGGGGATGTTGAGTGTATTGATTATTAGGAAAGTTAGGACAGCGTAGGATATTATTCTACCTTGTCTTATACTCCAAGTAGATCATTGTACTCCTATATATATGTTCATGAGGCTCAAGCAATTCAACAACTATTCCACCAATCTCTCTCTATCCCTTCTAACAATGTTATCTTGACATCACCTCTTTGGAAGACCAAGCCAGCACTTGCAAATTTGGCCTCATATAGCTCCTAGGTTTTCTTAGCATCAGACATGGTACGAGCAAATGGACTAAACTCTTTAGATAGTCCAAAAGGGCACCAAGGAAAGGGATCCCAACATGAAACTGATAGAGATGAAATGAACAATCACACAGCTTGGAATAATCATGGAGTAGTTTGCAAAGAACAGCTACTGGATTCTGCCAAATGGCATTAAGAGCGTTGTCTATAGCCCACTGCTGCGCAATACGGAACCGGGGTCCTTCACCAAACAGCAGAAAGAATAACTGGCAGTGCAGTTTACCCTGATTTGTAGACTGCTGGTGAGGATTATCTAGAAATGCGAAAAAGAAGTCCACTGCATCTGAGACATCTCCATCTCCGAATAAGACCAACTCACTGGTACAAAAATAATAATTCATTTCACTAATCACTAACACAAGAAAAGATCAAAAGATAGGCCAAATAAAATACATGATGATAACAATAACTGTAGCAAATTAAAGAATGAATGACAAACATACACAGTACTGTAGTTCAAGTGATAGCTGATCGGGATGCATTCTCTAAAGTAGCGAGGTAATTTCACTGTCTTGAATACGAACCAAGGGGCATCATTTCTGTCAATTTCAACTAGATACACTCTAAAGCCAACAACATAATTGTTTGATTCTTGATTAAGAAACTCAACAACATATCCATTGTCAAGGCGTATGACAATGGTGTGATAAGTCTCCACCTGTTAAAGTAAACAGTAACATCAATAACAACACATCACAGGAGCTACATAAGAGAATAGACATAGCATATGAGAAAGATTTGAGAAAACATACGATGTAACTAGGGGCGCTTACTGGGATCTGAACGGGTGTGCCGTCATATAGAACTCCAGGAACTGACATAAAACAGATTGCTTGATTGCGTTCCAGAGTACCTGTATAGAATTCCTTAAATTGAGCTGGAGTTGGTCTTAAGGGAAATTCTATTATGAAAAGGTCATTCAGTTGCCTCTGGATGTTGACAAGTCTGCGAAAAATGGCTTCAGTTTGCGAAATCATGGTTTTCTCATAATTGTGACACTTCGCTTCATCCCGCATATTTTGGCGGTAACTAGCATCAGCCATTTTCAACCTGCAATAAGATAACATAATTTAGGAACATCTAATGCTGCATTGCAAGTAATCAATACTAAAACATCCAAAAACTGTGCCATCAAGGTAATCTAAAATCATAACAACGCACACAAAAGGCAATAATGCAAGAATATAAAATAGATGGATAGTAAAGCGCTCCATTCACAGATATCACCTGCCACGCAAAACTTGCTGCTACCAAAACTTATTACCCTGTTTCATAGTTTCCACATTTATGATGGATACACAGGATGGTAAAGATCACAAATACTCCTACATGTCTTTTTTTTGCGGGAAAAATACTCCTACATGTCAACAGACTAGCATCATAAACTTTCCATATATGATAGGACATGGACATAAACTTGCTGCTACTAAACTTGGCATAAACAGGATGTACTAGAGCATGCAACTTTCCATATATATGCTTTATTGTATTTGATTAATGTATGGGTTCCTCTGCCTCCTGCCCGTCCGCCTCTTCTTCGGTGGCCTTAGGGCCATGGCGGCGCAGTGGATCCGGGTCCTTGCCGGTGGGAGGGCTATGTTTTTAGATGTTTTCAAGTTTTGTTAGGGTTTGTGTCCTGCTCACGAAGACGAGACGGCGGCGGCTCTCTGAAGATGGAATAAGGTTCTCCCTGTCTAGCCCCCGTTCCGGTGGTGTGTCTAGTATCATCGGTGGGCGTATGGAGGTGTATCTCCGGAGGATCTGTCCTTAGTGGATTTGTTCGGATCCGGTCGTAGTTCGTCTACGTTTGTGTTTCTTCAGGTTAAATCCTTCCGACCTACGCTACTCTTCATCGGTAACGGGTGTTGTTCTGCTGCGCTGGTCCTATTGGGTCTTAGCCCGACGACTTCCCGACTGTCTACAACAACAAGTTTTGCCCGGCTCCACCGAGGGAGGGGCGATGACAGCGGCGCGCCTTCGGCTCACTTCAGTGCTTGTAGTCATTGCTAGGTGGTCTACGGACCTGGATGTAATTTTTATTATTTCTGGTATTCATTGTATTGCCATGATTAAAGATGAATAGATTGGAAGCTAGCAAAAAATATCTATTAAATATCTCATGCATGTTTGCATGTTGAAGTGAAGCTCGCAAAAAATATCTATTAAATATCTCATGCATGTTTGCATGTTGAAGTGGACCATTTCCTATGACTAGTTGAATGTTGAAGTGGGCCTTTTCTAATGCATTTTGCTTGATGAGTTGTCATTGAATGTTGAGGAACTATTCCGAATATTCATGAAATAATCTCACGAATATATTCTCATGACTCACATCCTACTAGCACTCAGCAGATCATTGAGCGAGTAGTACTTTGCTTCGATGACTAATAAGCTTTCACAGTAAGTATGTGAGTTCTTTATGACTAATGTGAGTCCATGGATTATATGCGCTCTTACCTTTCCGCAATTTGCTAGCCTCTTCGATACCGTGCATGGCCCTTTCTCACCTCGAGAGTCGGTGCAAACTTCGTCGGTGCATCCAGACCCCGTGATATGATAGGGTCTATCACACATAAATCTCCTTATATCTTTCTCAAAACAGCCACCATACCTACCTATCATGGCATTTCCATAGCCATTACGAGATATATTGCCATTCAACTTCCACCGTTCCGTTTATATGACATACATATTCATTTTCATATTGCTTTGCATGATCATATAGCTGACATAGTATTTGTGGCTCAGCCATCGTTCATCATTTTTTATACATATTACGCTAGATCATTGCACATCCTGGTACACTATCAGAGGCATTCATATAGAGTCATATTTTCAGTTTTATCGAGTTGTAAATAAATAGAAGTGTGGTGATCATCATTATTAGAGCATTGTCCAAGTGAGGGAAGGATGATGGAGACGATGATTCGCCCACATGTCGGGACGAGGAACCGGACGAGAGAGAGAGAGAGAGAGAGAGAGAGAGAAGGGGCAATGTTACTATCCTTTTTCACACTTGTGCTTCAGAGTAGCATCATGTTTTTCATATAGAGAGTTTCCTGAGTTGTGACTTTCATATACTAGTGGGAATTTAACGTTATAGAACTTGCCTTGTATATTTCTATGATGGGCTTCCTCAAATGCCCGAGGTCTTCATGAGTAAACAAGATTGATGCACACCCACTTAGGTTCCGTTGAGCTTTCATACACTTATAGCTCTTAGTGCATCCGTTGCATGGTAGTCCCTACTCCTCGCATTGATATCAATTGATGGGCATCTCCATAGCCATTGATTAGCCGTGTCGATGCGAGACTTTCTTCCTTTTTGACTTCCCCTTATTGATCTGTATTACCGCATTCTATTCCACCCATAGTGCTATATTCATGGCTCACGCTCATGTATTGCATGGGGTTAAAAAAGCAGAAGCGCGTTAAAAAGTATGATCCAATTGCTCAGCTTGTCATCGGAGTAGTTCATGATTAATGCTTTATGTTCTTTAGCATTTTTATTTTGAAAGACATGATTGTTTGTTGGTATGCCTGAGTATTTATGTCTTTATATCAAGTTATAGGCTATTGCCTTGAATCACTCGTATTTCAATATTCATACCATAAAAGAGATTACATGATACACATGTTAGTAACATTCCACATCAATTTTTTATCATTTACCTACTTAAGGACGAGCAGGAATTAAGCTTGGGGATGCTGATACGTCTCCAACGTATCTATAAGTTTTGATTGTTCCATGCTATTATATTATCAATCTTGAATATTTTATTTACATTTTTATCTTATTTTATATCATTTTTTGGAACTAACCTATTAACCCAGTGGCTAGTGCCGGTTGTTGTTTTCTGCTTGTTTTTGGTTTTTCAGAAAATCTGTATCAAACGGAGTCCAAACGCTACGAAATTTTTTGACATTTTTTTTCTGGACAAAAGAGACCCTATGAGCTTTGGGAGGAGACCAGAGGATGAACGAGGAGACGACAAGGCAACAGGGCGCGCCATGGGCGCGCCCTATTGCCTTGTGGGCCCCTCGAGGCTCCGTCTATCAAATATTGGGGAACCAACAGAGAGCCACCCGAAACACTTTTTTCACCGCCGCAAGCTTCTGTTCTTCCGCGAACCCATCTATAGGCCTTTTTCGGTACTCTGCGGAGGAACCGATCACGAAGGGCTTCTACATCATCCTTGCTGCCTTCCGATGATGCGTGAGTAATTCACTCCTCGATCTTCTTGGAGTTGTATCCGATGTAGTCTTCTTTTATGGTGTGTTTGTTGGGATCCGGTGAATTGTGGGTTTATGATCTGAATAGTCATTGAAACTAATTGAGTCTTTTCTGAATTTTATTATGCGTGATTGTTATAGCTTTGTATTTCTCTTCAATCTATCTGTTTGGTTTGGCCAACTAAATTGATTTATCTTCAGTGGAAGAGGTACTTTATCATGGGTTCAATCTTGCGGTGCTCTATATCCCAGTGGCAGTAAGGGACAAGATACGTATTTTTATTGTTGCCATTAAGGATAAAACGACGGGGTTTATTCATATTGATTGGGTTTACTTTGTCTACATCATGTCATCTTGCTTAAAGTGTTACTCTATTTTTCATGAGCTTAATACCATAGAGAGATGCTGGATAGCGGTCTATTGTTGGAGTAATAGTAGTAGATCCAGCCAGGAGTTGGTCTACTTGTTTCGGATGTGATGCCTATATACATGATCATTGCTGTGAATACGTAATAACTATGCGCTTTTCTATCAATTGCCCAACAGTAATTTGTTTACCCGCCTTATGCTATGTGTTCGAGAGAGAAGCCTCTAGTGAAAATTATGCCCACAGGGTCTGCTTTTATCATATTATTAAAAACCAAAATTCCTTTGCGCAATTTATTTACTTTTATTTTACTTTGCAATTTATCTTTCTATCTATACAAGATTTAATCCTTGCAAGTAACGATTTCAAGTGGATTGACAACCCTTTTGCCCGCGTTTGGTGCAATTATTTGCTTTTGTGTGTGTATGTGTTGTTCACGAGGCTTTGCGTGATTCTTCTATTTGTTCGATAAACCTTGGTTCTCACTAAGCCTGTATTACATCTCCTCTCATCTTCGGGGAAAATCCCAACGCATCTCACAAGTAGCAACACCCTTAAAATTACCTTTAGGATGTCCTTTACTCCTCTGATGGATGGAGAAGTGGTGCGAGCTGGTGGAAATAGCCAAAGGCATTAATTTTTCTGGTGATTTTGATGCCTTGATCTGGAAACTAGAGAATACTGATGTCCATTCCACGAGCTCTCTTTATTTTGTTATTAATTTCAGAGCTGTTATCTCTGTTGTTTGGAAGCTGTGTGTACAACCCAGGATACACATCTTCCTTTGGCTTTTAGGCCACAACAAATTAATGACTAAAAGCAACTTTCTCAAAAGGCATATAGATAAGGGTGAAGAATTCCTTTTTGTATCTGTAATGAAGACAATACCCATTTATTCTTTGAATGTGTGGTCTCCTTCAATATTTGGTATATTGTGCAAAATTTCTTCAAAATGCCAGTAGGCACCAGCTATGAATCAGTAGCTAGACTGTGGGTTTCTAACAAGAAACATCTAGTTCTAAACACAGACAATGCTGATGTTCTTTAGTGTGTCTAGAAATACAGAAATAGCATGATAGTTGACTATCTTTCTTGGATTGATATCAAACAGATTTGGTGGGGAATGCTAAAGATACTCAGGTCGTGGCTGATTCTAATACCAACCCAATTGAAGGAGCATCTGAAACTTTCCTGACACATCTACTGCATTTCCTCAAACAACCCCTGATGATAAGGAGTGGCTAGCTTCGATGGAGACACATACTGGGTTGGGTGACCTCAGCTTGTCGGAGGAGGATGAACCAGCTTCACCAACAGGCGGCAAGCTTGCTGGGAAGCACTCTATCCTGAGCCCGGTGTCTGTCTTCGAGGTGGGGATGTGGTCACCTTCTCCTGGAGCCGCTCCGATGAAGAGGACCAAGAAGGTGGTGCCGAGGGGAACACTTGAAGCACTACTGGATGTGATGATGTAATTTCGGCTGCCTTCGTAGAAAATAGGGCGAGTAATGTGTGTGCTGCCTGCGTGCAGTTCTCCTTCAGGACCGTGTTAACGCAAATTATTGGGTATTTCTTCTAGCTTTCCTAGTTCTTCTCTTCTTTTAGCTTTAATTTGTGACTTGAGACATGCTTGCATGGTTGTATCGGCTCTCTGGTTTCATTCTTCCAATGGTACTGGGGTGGGGTTTCCCCCTCTCCTGATTTTCTAAAAAAGGGGTTAGATCAAATATCTAGTAGCCAGGGCTCAAGTAAATCGACCCGAAAAAACAAGTTACACCTGAGAGCGTACGTGGCTAGATCCCCAACTAATTGCACGTGTGATCTCTCCATTAGTGGAGGGCTCACAACCACACATTTCCTCCCTATCCTTTGTCTTCCCCGCCTCATATTTTCTCCCATCCTGCAAATCCTCTCTCCTTTCACATGCCCTCCCCCTTCCTTTAGATCAGGGCCAACGTCAGTAAGTCGGCGACCACCGCCACTTCAGGCTTTTGCTCCTGTTTGTGTGCACCGTTTGGAGGAACCACCATTCTTTGGAGCCGCTGATGCAAAAATGAAAGGGCGACAACTGCTCACCACTGTTGTTTTAGTGCGGGTGCTAGAACGGGGGTCATTGTCGGTTCTTAGTGCTGCACGGGCAACGATGGGCATTGGAAGTGCTGCAACGGGGTGTCGCCACAATGCCACCGGCAATGCATATGCTACAACGCAACCATAGAGGCTGCAACGGGGCTCGCGCTCGCTCATCGGTGCCGACGACTCCTAGTGCTTCGATGCAACACTCGTCGACGGCTCTCGGTGCTGCGATGCAGCGCTAGCTGTCAAAATGGAGTGCTCGTCGGCGGCTCCCGGTGCTGCGATGCAGTACTCGGCAGCGGTTCTCGGAGATGCGATGGAATGCTCGATACTGCAATGGAGCGCTCACTGGCGGCGTCCCGGTGGTGTGATGAAGCGCTAGGCGGCTGCTCCTGGTGCTGCGATGTAGCGTTTGCCGACAATTGTGGTGATGCTTGCAGCGACTTCATGTTGTTGCCTTGCTACTGCTAGACGAGATCAAAGCAGGGGGTTGATTGGCGCGATTCGAAGAAGAACGACGTGTGTGCGTTGACCTAGTCAATGGTCGGGAGGAACAAATCGGAAGGCTGAAATCAGTTGGTTGAGGCCTAGGCGCGCCATTTATTTAGGACCTAGATAAATCCTGAACGTTCGGAATCTGTATTTTTTGCAACTAAACCTGTCATCCTCACGTCACTAAACTTGCCATTGAAAAAAAAATTGCCATCAAAAGTTCGGAATTTGTCATTTCCGTTTATTTAAGGCTGCAAAAAATTTTAAAAAAAGAGAGGAAAAAGAAACCCTTACGGGCCTATAGAGTACTAATAACAACCTATCATCCGGGTGCTTCTCCATCTATTTGTCCGGGCCGGGCCGGGCCGGCTGAGAGAGAAAAAAAAACAAAATCCCTCTTTCGTGAAAACCCAGGCGGCGGCGGCGGGGTGCGGCCGGCGGCGAGGGAACCACAAAAAGGCGAGCGATGGCGGGTGGCAGTCCGGAAAAAGAGGAGGTGCGGACGCCTCGTGAGTTGGAGATGCAGATGGAAGAGGAGGTCGTGCAGCGGAATCAGCCTCGTCGCAAGAAGAATCGAGCTGACCTTGCTGATGAGCTCGAGTTCTTCACGGACCTCCGCAATACGCTGATGATGAAGAAGAAGAAGGAGAGGTTCGATTCTTCCAACTCCTACCGTAGTTTGGGCACGCAGAAGGGGCTTGGTTTTCTCGACAATCGTATCAAGGTCTTGCGCAAGCGGCTGGGGATAGCCGCCGGAACTGCCCACACCTCCCCCGCGATCTCTGATCTGACGGACCCCTCGGGGAAGCATATGAATGATCTCAGTGATCTCAGTTCGACATTAGGAGCAGATCCAATTTCAGATGATGATGATGGTGCTGATGGTTCTGGTGACGACGAGGAAGAGGATGAGATGGAGTGTAGCAAGCAAGCCATGGAGGAGAGGGGGTCCAGAGGATCACCGGCTCCACACCAATTTCGGAGATTGATGCAGAGGCAGTGATGGAGGCAGATGCCCAAGATACCGATGTATCAGACAAACCTGATCCCATTCCCACCAACACAACGGCAAAAGTGTCCGTAAACGATGATGGCCATGATCGAGCTGACACTGATTGTGTTGACGATGATGAGGTAGACAGAGGCAAATCAGAGGCACAATTAGCCAAGGAGAAGAGGGTGATGTCTACTGAGAAGGTCATGTTTGAGTCCTTCCGTCATGACTGGGAGACTGCGTTTAGCCGACGCAGCGGCCACTTCCTTAACAAGAGTGAGTAGTAATTAACCATGTGGCTTTGTTTTCTCACTCTTGTTTAATTTAATTAGTTTACCTTCGACGGTTGTCCTTCCTTAACAAGGGAATAGGGGATTTACTCTGCTGCTTATCTAGTACGTATCGGTTCATGTTAGATTTCTGACATCCGATTTACTTGGGTGCAGCGACAGTGAGTTCCATGCAGTTTACACACTTGGCACCTGGGCGCATCCCATGCGGCGCTGGCATAGAACCTGCCGTGCAGATCTTCTCTGTCAAGCTTACAGAGGTGAAAGGCGGCTTCAAATTTCCATTGTCCGTGTATGGTGTGGTCGCTGCCCGTGATGGCGTGGACTACAACCGCAACCTTCTCTTCTTTTGCGATAGGAGCAACTCCCAAAAACTTACTCAAAATGTACGGTTGCTGGTGTATTAATTTGCTCTCCATTTTCTTTTGGGGATCTTCTTGTCTGTCTGCCTGCGTCCTCCCTTGTTGATTATTAATTAATGCGGTGGCTGATATATATGGTGATGCTTTTGCACGCAGGATCCTTATCTGCACCTGATCGGCCCGTCTCGCGCTGTTTTGTTTGAGGACTATGTTAATTATGAGGTCCAGCTTATGGTGAAAGGTAGCGTGAAGTCTTGGGACAGGCCGTTGATCACAGATACATACCGCCATACCCGATGCCGTATTGGTGTATCCACCATCTGCTTTCAGAACTGCTTCTGCACGATGGAGTTACGCTTGGAGCGATTTCTAGGTTCGGTCCAGGCCACCATCTTTGGCGTACGTGTCGTCAAAGACAATGGGGCGTGGCCTTTTGGACATGGTGTTCGGGTTGCTTGCTCCCCGGCATCACGGGAACTTATGGAGGACAGTGATGGTGAAATCAAGTATGTTGCTCGGCCTTCGTATGGGGAAATCTTGCTGCTTGATTCAAAAGATGGAAGAAGACCTGCGCGTTCAGATGGATACCTTTATCTGTCAAGGCAAGTTGTTTCTGTACAACCAAGTGGACAGCTGGAAGTTGAAATACAGGCCTATGCACCACCCGGCGTTCTCCCTGCAAAAGCTCAGGTCTGCTTCGAAGCCCAAGAATGCAACATAGATCGTGGTCGGTGTTGCCTCCTCGGTGCCGAGGTGGAGATCTGTGTTGCTTGGTCCCGTCTTGCTTCGGACATGGAGATGCTTGCGGGTGTTGACAGGGATTTTCAAAGGGACGAACCAGAGGTTGCGTTCACACAAGTGGGGCTGAATGGAGAGGCTGACACCGAACGAATCTTTTAAGAACTGCTTGGTATTAGCTTGTTGAAGTTCCTATAGTAGTATTTCTGCATCGTGTTTAGTTATATATGTAAGGTGTCCAACTATGCCTTATGCTATGCATCTGCATCGGATGAGCTATATATATAACCTGTCCAACTATGACTGATGCACCAGGCCACTGTTTGTTTGGTTGTGTATTGACTGTGACTTCTAATATGCTGTTTGAAAGCATTTCTGTGTTGATTAATCTGCTATGGTTTGTTCTCTGATTAATTACTATACTTGTGGTTGCTGACTTGTATTATTATGGTAGCATAGCATGAGACTTCTACCTGCTGGCATGACACATTTGCTTGAAGAAACTGTTTATGCAGTAGCATTTTTCTTTTTCAGTTTATGCAGTCTGATTAGGCAGAGATAATCTGGTTTTACTTGAAGAAGCAAGTGAATCTTCTTCAGGTGCATGACACACTTGCTTATTTGTTTTCATCATGCAATACAATTTTTCTTCCTTAGTTATCTGTAAACTGGAGCCATATATCAGTTGCACTTGACATGAGATCGGTCACATTACTGGTCACAGATGTTCCTGCATGCATGCCAGTTTATGCATTACAAAAATCACATGTGGGCGCATTGTTTCTTAACAAAGTATCTCCACAGGTTTTCTGACATCCTTTCCTTCCTTTGGCTATGCTTTTTTATTTGCTTCAGCCTCCTTAGTGAAGGTAAGTTATGCAGTTACCCGCAAAAAAAAAAAAAGGTAAGTTATGCAGGGCTGTGTCAGTGCAAGCCTTTGGATTGGCTAGGTCAGTATTACTTCAATCAGTTCTGCTTGCCTTCAGAATAAGGCCAGGTGAAGCAATAACACAACGTTCAGAATGGGTATTACTGTGTGCCCTCTAGTGCTGCTCATATTGGCAGTACATGTTGCACTCCACTTTCTCCTGGATAATAGAAGTGTCCAACTATCACGTATTGTATGTAAGATACTTTTAAGATATGTTGTGTCGAAGCATTTCTGTGTTGATTAATCTGCATTGGTCTTATTGTCTGATTAATTAGAGTCCAGTCAGTAGTCTGGTTTTACTGACTTGTAGTATTATTCTGGTAGCATAGCTGACTTGTATTGTACTGCTACTACCTGCTTTCTTGTCTGATTAAATAGAGTACAGTCAGTAGTCTGGTTTTACTCAAGGAAAGAAGTGAATTTACCTCAGGTGCATGACGCCCCTTATTTGTTCCCATCAGGCGATTGTCTGATTAATTATCATCCAGTAAGTAGTCATTGTCATTTTTTCAGTCGTGTGTAAACTGAAGTTATCAGCTGGTGTGGTGTGAGATTGATCCGAGGCACATTTCGCAAATGCATTATGATCACAGGTGTTCCTGCATGCATGTATGGTTGGATAATGATGCCAGTTTATGCATTACAAAACATAACATCTGCATGCATTGTTTCTTACCAAAGTATCTTCTTCATGGGTTTGCTGACACATGCAAGCCCTCACTCACTATCAAATTACTGTGCTAATCCTGTGTGTGAATCATCCTTCCTTCCTTCCTCGGGTATGCTCTACTGCTTTAGCCTCCTTAGTCCTTAATGATCTTAAGTTATGAAGGCCTCTGGATTGGCGTGTTAGAATGAGGCTCTGCTTCACACAGTTCAGCCAGCCTTCAGAATAAGACCACCTGAAGCATGGGAATGCTGATTTTGCTTGTGTTGGTTGTCAAGATATGAAGTACAGCGAAAAGGATTGCAGGACAACAAACTGATTAGGAGGGCTGGAATGGCAATACAGGGGAATTAATACTCACAAACACATGTAACACAATGACACAAGCATAATAATTTCTTAGGGGGCACAAAGGATCAGTTACACACCCATACATTGCATGTACTCCCTCTGTAAAGAAATATAAGAGCGTTTAGATCACTACTTTAGTATTCTGAATGCTCTTATATTTCTTTACGGAGGGAGTACTATACAAATCCAATTATATGGTCATCAAACTGAGAGAGATTGTGATCAGCAGGCCCCCCTTCAGGTTTGCGGCATCTTCATTCCAGGGCACTTGTTGTGGATTCTTGTATTGACGGCGCTCACGAAGCTGCCGCACCCGCAGTTCCAGGTTCTTGACCCTGAAGGCATGGGTTGTGTGTGAAAAATACTGGATGGTTAATCGTTGCACTCAGACAGTGTCTCACCGGGCCTGGGTCGCAGTTGCCGTTCAGCTCAACCTCCTTCAGTTTCACGAGGTGATAGCCTCCAGAGAGGATAGCTGTGGTGGGAAAAGACCAGACGATCCTCTCGAGTGAAGGAGCTGCTGCACCAGGGGGCAAAGTCAATGCTGGTGATGCCGCAATCCCCGGCCACCAAAAAGTTGAGACTATAATTCTCCTTCCCTGAAGGTGAGGTGAGGCCGCTTCCGGTGTACGACTTGTGCTGAAACCTGAGGGAGTGCAGGGCACCAAGTTTACCGGGGATGCGCAAGTCATCTGCTGTCAGATAAAGTCATGATCAGATCAGGGTTATCTTTGAAAGTTGGTGGAACTTTCGGACGTGGGAAAGTCCACTTGTGACGCCGCTGATGTTTAGCCTCTGAAGAAACTGTGGGTAGCTGAATGGAGCGTGTATTTCCCCTGTTTCATTAGTCCGCTCATCACCGCCTGATGGCTGTTCGATCCGTATTGACAAGGAACGAAAGGGATCTATGCGAATTCTCAAACTAGGGAAAATGCAGATGCACGTCATTTGCACTGCCAAAACTACCTCTTCAGATCTTGCAGCATCGTTGCTTGTATTGAAATAATTTTGGCCGGCAAGGAAATCTAACTTAGAAAGGTTGCTGCGCTACCGGCCATGGGGGGGTTTGGCGCGAGGCGATTAGCTGGACCATCCCATTCGTTAGACCATCTATAGCCGACCCCTCAAACGTCTGTGGACGCGTGGACACTGACCGGTTAAGCCTAAAATTTGCCTTCTCACAACCGGACACCTCAATTATCATACTTTAAATTGGATGTATTACACACATCGGCCAGCTACTACATCACTAAACATGTCATCGGACTACCAAAATTTGGCATGTTTCGCTATGGTGGACAAGATTATCCACGGCTGCCCTTGCCCTTTCCGGCGTGCTTGTCGTCCTTGTCGCGGTAGTACCGGTCGAAGACGCAGTAGGGATCGAGCCAGATCTATCCTCGCCGTCGTTGTCGTCCTTCTTCTCCTTTGGTGGCAGTCCAGCCATGACACAGACCGCCTGATTCTTTGAAGGAAATGTGCCCTAGAGACAATAATAAAGTTGTTATTTATATTTCCTTATATCATGATAAATGTTTATTATTCATGCTAGAATTGTATTAACCGGAAACTTGATACATGTGTGAATACATAGACAAAACACAGTGTCCCTAGTATGCCTCTACTAGACTAGCTCGTTAATCAATGATGGTTAAGTTTCCTAACCATAGACATGTGTTGTCATTTTATGAACGGGATCAATGATATGATGGACAAGACCCATCCGTTAGCTTAGCATAATGATCGTTAAGTTTTATTGCTATTGCTTTCTTCATGACTTATACATATTACTTTGACTATGAGATTATGCAACTCCCGAATACCGGAGGAACACCTTGTGTACTATCAAACGTCACAACATAACTGGGTGATTATAAAGATGCTCTACAGGTTTCTCCGAAGGTGTTTGTTGGGTTGGCATAGATCGAGATTAGAATTTGTCACTCCGAGTACCGGAGAGGTATCTCTGGGCCCTCTCGGTAATGCATATCATGATAAGCCTTGCAAGCAATGTGACTAGTGAGTTAGTTGCGGGATGATGCATTATGGAACGAGTAAAGAGACTTGCCGGTAATGAGATTAAACTAGGTATGAAGATACCGACGATCGAATCTCGGGCAAGTAACATACCGATGACAAAGGGAATGACGTATGTTGTCATTACGGTTTGACCGATAAAGATCTTCGTAGAATATGTAGGAACCAATATGAGCATCCAGGTTCCGCTGTTGGTTATTGATCGGAGATATGTCTCGGTCATGTCTACATAGTTCTCGAACCCGTAGGGTCCGCACGCTTAACGTTCGATGACGATTTGTATTATGAGTTATGTGTTTTGGTGACCGAAGATTGTTCGGAGTCCCGGATGAGATCACGGACATGACGAGGAGTCTCAAAATGGTCGAGAGGTAAAGATTGATATATTGGACGATAGTGTTCGGACACCGGAATAGTTTCGGATATTTATCGGAGTACCGAGGGGTTACCGGAACCCCCCGGGGAAAGTAATGGGCCACTATGGGCCATAGGGGAGAGAGAGGGCAGCCCACAATGGTTGGCGCGCGCCCCCCATGGGCAGTCCGAATTGGACAAGGGGAGGGGGCGCGGCCCCCCTTTCCTTCCCCCTCTCCCTCTCCTTCCCCCTTTCCCCCTCCATGAGAAGGAAGGGGGAAACCGACTAGGACTAGGAGTCCTAGTGGGTTTCCCCCCACTTGGCGCGCCCCCTAGGGCCGGCCTCCTCCCCTCTCCTCCTTTATATACGGGGGCAGGGGGGCACCCCAAAGCACATCAATTGTTCTCTTAGCCGTGTGGGGTGCCCCCCTCCAAGTTTACTCCTCCGGTCATATTGTCGTAGTGCTTAGGCGGAGCCCTACGCGGATCACATCACCATCACCGCCACCACGCCGTCGTGCTGACGAAACTCTCCCTCGACACTTTGCTGGATCAAGAGTTCGAGGGACGTCATCGAGCTGAACGTGTGCAGAACTCGGAGGTGCCGTACATTCGGTGCTTGATCGGTTGAATCACGAAGACATTCGACTACATCAACCGCGTTAAGCTAACGCTTCCGCTTTCGGTCTACGAGGGTACGTGGACACACTCTCCCCCTCTCGTTGCTATGCATCTCCTAGATAGATATTGCGTGATCGTACTAATTTTTTTGAAATTGCATGCTACGTTCCTCAACAGTGGCATCCGAGCCAGGTCTATGCGTAGATAATATGCACGAGTAGAACACAAAGAGTTGTGGGCGATGATAGTCATACTGCTTACCACCAACGTCTTATTTTGTTTCGGAGGTATTGTTGGATGAAGCGGCCCGAACCAACCTTACATGACCGCGTTCATGAGACCGGTTCCACCGACAGACATGCAACTTGTTTGCATAAAGGTGGCTGGTGGGTGTCTGTTTCTCCAACTTTAGTTGAATCGAATTTGACTACGGCCGGTCCTTGTTGAAGGTTAAAACAGCAAACTTGACGAAACATCATTGTGGTTTTGATGCGTAGGTAAGAACGGTTCTTACTAGAAGCCCGTAGCAGCCACGTAAAACTTGCAACAACAAAGTAGAGGACATCTAACTTGTTTTTGCAGGGCTTGTTGTGATGTGATATGGTCAAGACATGATGTGATACACGTTATTGTATGAGATGATCATGTTTTGTAAAAGTTATCGGCAACTGGCAAGAGCCTTATGGTTGTCGCTTTATTGTATGAAATGCAATCGCCATGCAATTGCTTTACTTTATCACTATGCGTTAGCGATAGTTGTAGAAGCAATAGTTGGTGGGACGACAACGATGCTACGATGGAGATCAAGGTGTCAAGCCGGTGACGATGGAAATCATGACGGTGCTTTGGAGATGGAGATCAAAGGCACAAGATGATGATGGCCATATCATGTCACATATTTTGATTACATGGGATGTTTATCTTCTATGCATCTTATTTTGCTTAGTACGGCGGTAGCATTATAAGATGATCCCTCACTAAAATTTCAAGGTATAAGTGTTCTCCCTGAGTATGCACCGTTGCGACAGTTCGTCGTGCCGAGACACCACATGATGATCGGGTGTGATAAGCTCTACGTTCACATACAACGGGTGCAAGACAGTTTTGCACGTGCGGAATACTCGGGTTAAACTTGACGAGCCTAGCATGTACAGACATGGCCTCGGAACACTGAGACCGAAAGGTCGAACGTGAATCATATAGTAGATATGATCAACATAGAGATGTTCACCATTGAAAACTACTCCATCTCACGTGATGATCAGACATGGTTTAGTTGATATGGATCACGTGATCATTTAGATGACTCGAGGGATGTCTATCTAAGTGTGAGTTCTTAAGTAATATGATTAATTGAACTTAAATTTATCATGAACTTAGTCCTGATAGTTTTTACATATCTATGTTGTAGACCAATGGCCCGTGCTACCGTTCCCTTGAATTTTAATGCGTTCCTAGAGAAAGCTAAGCTGAAAGATGATGGTAGCAACTACACGGACTGGGTCCGTAACTTGAGGATTATTCTCATTGCTGCACAGAAGAATTATGTCCTTGATACACCGCTAGGTGACAAGCCCCCTCCCGCTAATGTAGACGCTTTGAAAGTCTGGCAAACGCGGTCTGATGATTACTCTATAGTTTAGTGTGCCATGCTCTACGGCTTAGAATCGGGACTTCAAAGACGTTTTGAACGTCATGGAGCATATGAGATGTTCCAGGAATTAAAGTTAATATTTCAAGCAAATGCCCGAGTTGAGAGATATGAAGTCTCCAACAAGTTCTACAGCTACAAGATGGAGCAGAACAGTTCTGTCAGTGAACACATACTCAGAATGTCTGGGTATCATAACCACTTGACTCAGCTGGGAGTTAATCTTCTGGATGATGGTGTTATTGACAGAGTTCTTCAATCACTGCCACCAAGCTACAAAGGCTTCGTGATGAACTATAATATGCAAGGGATGAATAAGACAATTCCCGAGCTCTTCGCTATGCTCAAAGCTGCGGAGGTAGAAATCAAGAAAGAGCATCAAGTGTTGATGGTTAACAAGACCACTAGTTTCAAGAAAAAGGGCAAAGGAAAGAAGGGGAACTTCAAGAAAAATGGCAAGCAAGTTGTCACTCCCGGGAAGAATCCCAAGTCTAGACCCAAGCCTGAAACTGAGTGCTTCTACTGCAAAGGGACTGGTCACTAGAAACGGAACTACCCCAAGTATTTGGCGGATAAGAAGGATGGCAAAGTGAACAAAGGTATATTTGATATACATGTTATTGATGTGTACCTTACTAATGCTCGTAGTAGCGCCTGGGTATTTGATACTGGTTCTGTTGCTCATATCTGCAACTCGAAACAGGGGCTACAGATCAAACGAAGATTGGCTAAGGACGAGGTGACGATGCACGTCGGGAATGGTTCCAAGGTCGATGTAATCGCCGTCGGCACGCTACCTCTACATCTACCTTCGGGATTAGTTTTAGACCTGAATAATTGTTATTTGGTGGCAGCGTTGAGCATGAACATTATATCTGGATCTTGTTTGATGCGAGAAGGTTATTCATTTAAATCAGAGAATAATGGTTGTTCTATTTATATGAGTAATATCTTTTATGGTCATGCACCCTTGAAGAGTGGTCTATTTTTGTTGAATCTCGATCGTGGTGATACACATATTCATAATATTGATGCCAAAAGATGCAAAGTTGACAATGATAGTGCAACATATTTGTGGCACTGCCGTTTAGGTCATATTGGTGTAAAGCGCATGAAGAAACTCCATGCGGATGGACTTTTGGAATCACTTGATTATGAATCATTTGATTCTTGCGAACCATGCCTCATGGGAAAGATGACTAAGACTCCGTTCTCCGGAACAATGGAGCGAGCTACAGACTTATTGGAAATAATACATACCGTTGTATGCGGTCCGATGAGTGTTGAGGCTCGCGGCGGGTATCGTTATTTTCTGACCTTCACAGATGATTTGAGCAGATATGGGTATATCTACTTAATGAAACACAAGTCTGAAACATTTAAAAAGTTCAAAGAATTTCAGAGTGAAGTGGAAAATTATCGTAACAAGAAAATAAAGTTTCTACGATCTGATCGCGGAGGCGAATATTTGAGTTACGAGTTTGGTCTTCATTTAAAACAATGTGGAATAGTTTCGCAACTCACGCCACCTGGAACACCACAGCGTAATGGTGTGTCCGAACATCGTAACCGTACTTTATTAGATATGGTGCGATCTATGATGTCTCTTACCGATTTACCACTATCGTTTTGGAGTTAAGCATTAGAGACAGCTACATTCACGTTAAATAGGGCACCATCTAAATCCGTTGAGACGACACCATATGAACTATGGTTTGGCAAGAAACCTAAGCTGTCGTTTCTTAAAGTTTGGGGTAGCGATGCTTATGTGAAAAAGCTTCAGCCTGATAAGCTCGAACCCAAATCGGAGAAGTGCGTCTTCATAGGATACCCAAAAGAAACTGTTGGGTACACCTTCTATCACAGATCCGAAGGCAAGATATTTGTTGCTAAGAATGGATCCTTTCTAGAGAAGGAGTTTCTCTCGAAAGAAGTGAGTGGGAGGAAAGTAGAACTTGATGAGGTAGTTGTACCTTCTCTCGAATTGGAAAGTAGTTCATCACAGAAATCAGTTCCAGTGATGCCTACGCTAATTAGTGAGAAAGTTAATGATGATGATCATGAAACTTCAGATCAAGTTACTACCGAACCTCGTAGGTCAACCAGAGTACGTTCCGCACCAGAGTGGTATGGTAATCCTGTTCTGGAAGTCATGTTACTAGACCATGACGAACCTACGAACTATGAGGAAGCGATGATGAGCCCAGATTCCGCGAAATGGCTTGAGGCCATGAAATCTGAGATGGGATCCATGTATGAGAACAAAGTATGGACTTTGGTTGACTTGCCCGATGATTGGCAAGCCATAGAGAATAAATGGATCTTCAAGAGGAAGACTGACGCTGATGGTAATGTTACTGTCTACAAAGCTCGACTTGTTGCAAAAGCTTTTCGACAAGTTCAAGGAGTTGACTACGATGAGACATTCTCACTCGTAGCGATGCTTAAGTCTGTCCGAATCATGTTAGCAATTGCCGCATTTTATGATTATGAAATCTGGCAAATGGACGTCAAAACTGCATTCCTTAATGGATTTCTTAAAGAAGAGTTGTATATGATGCAACCAGAAGGTTTTGTCGATCCTAAAGGTGCTAACAAAGTGTGCAAGCTCCAGCGATCCATTTATGGACTGGTGCAAGCATCTCGGAGTTGGAATATACGCTTTGATGAAGTGATCAAAGCATATGGTTTTATATAGACTTTTGGAGAAGCCTGTATTTACAAGAAAGTGAGTGGGACTCTGTAGCGTTTCTAATATTATATGTGGATGACATATTATTGATTGGAAATGATATAGAATTTCTGGATAGCATAAAAGGATACTTTAATAAGAGTTTTTTAATGAAACACTAGTAGAAAACAGGGCTTTGGTCCAGGCCTGGCCAGCCCATTAGTCCCGGTTCAGTAATGAACCGGGACCCATGGGGGCATACGTCCCGGTTCGTGCGCCCAGGGGGCCGACCGGGCCTCGTGGGGCATTGGTCCCGGTTCGTCTGGACCCTTTGGTCCCGGTTCCAGACACGAACCGGGACCAATGGGCCTCGCTCCTGGCCCACATCCATTGGTCCCGGTTCATGGTTAGAACCGGGACCAAAGGAGGTCCTTTAGTCCCGGTTCCAGCAACCAACCGGGACCAATGAGGTGCCTATATATACCCCCTCGCCCGCAAGCAGAGCACTCCACTGCTCTGTTTTTTCTGGCCGGCTAGGGGAGGGCTTTGTGGTGCTCTAGCTCACCTCCTATGCACATGAGGTGTTCGATGAAATGCCCGAGCCACACTACTTAAGCTTTCTTCTCTCCAAGCTCGACCTCCAAGCTCCATTTTTCTCAAGATTTGTCTAGGTTTAGCGGTCCGTCACGTCCCGTCCCCGTCTTCACCGCCGTCGATCGCCCGCGCCGATCTCGTCGCCGGCACCACCGTGGTGAGTCTCTTGTTCTTATCTTCTTTCTAAAAGAGAAAAATTCTTACTTGTATGATTTAGATAGATACTTGTATAATTTTCTTACTTTTATTATTGTTTGTTATTATATAGTGCGATGGTTTTGGTATCCGCCCCCGCCGGCCCTCGTCCTGTCTATGATTCGGATGTGGTATATATTATATTTTATAACTATTTGGTTCATTTATTGTTTATGACAATTATGCCGACCAACGTGACATAGATTTTTTTATCTAGGAGGTATGTGAACCGGAAATTCCAACCGACCCTATTGTCGAGAGGTTAAATTTAGTTGAAGAAGAAAACAATTACTTGAAGGAAAAATTGAAAAAAATTGAGGAGGAGAAGATGATATTGGAGTTGCATGTTGCGGATGCCGTCGATGATCACAAGATCAAGATGGATGCAATGCGCTTCAAGATTAGAAAGTATAGAAAATATGCCATTCATACCGAGGCTTGGTATCATTATGCCGTTGGATCAATTGTTACCTTGGTTGCGATTATGATCGCATTTGTTGTTGCATTGAAATGTTTTACATCGTTTCAATGTATGGTTTAATTAGATGCTCTAGAGAGTTATATGTTGTTCAATGAGAACTATGTATGTACTTTGGTTTTAATGTGATGATGAACTTCTATTAATTTGGTCACTTATCTATTCATGATATTTTGTAATGGTTTTTGACACACTTAATTATATATAATGCACGCAGATGAACCGGCAATGGATGTAGGGTGACAGACGCACCTCCGAGTACATTAAGGGCGTGCATAATTTTCTCGAAGTGGCTGAGGCAAACAAGCAGAATGGTTTTATGTGTTGTCCATGCCCTATATGTGGGAATACGAAGTCTTACTCTGACCGGAAAATCCTTCACACCCACCTGCTTTATAATGGTTTCATGCCACACTATAATGTTTGGACCAAGCACGGAGAAAGAGGGGTTATGATGGAAGACAGCGAAGAAGAAGAGGATGATGACAGCTATGTGCCCCCTGAATACGGTGATGCTGCAACGGGGGAAGCTGAAGATCAAGAGGAACCAGACGATGTGCCCGATGATGATCTCCGCCGGGTCATTGTTGATGCAAAGAGACAGTGTGAAAGTGAAAAGGAGAAGCTGAAGTTCGATCGCATGTTAGAGGACCACCAAAAAGGGTTGTACCCCAATTGCGAAGATGGCAACACAAAGCTCGGTACCGTACTGGAATTGCTGTAGTGGAAGGCAGAGAATGCTGTGCCTGACAAAGGATTTGAGAAGCTACTGAAAATATTAAAGAAGAAGCTTCCAAAGGATAATGAATTGCCCGACAGTACGTACGCAGCAAAGAAGGTCGTATGCCCTCTAGGATTGGAGGTGCAGAAGATACATGCATGCCCTAATGACTGCATCCTCTATCGCGGTGCGTACGAGGATTTGAACGCATGCCCGGTATGCGGTGCATTGCGGTATAAGATCAGACGAGATGACCCTGGTGATGTCGACGGCGAGCCCCCCAGGAAGAGGGTTCCTGCGAAGGTGATGTGGTATGCTCCTATAATACCACGGTTGAAATGTCTGTTCAAAAACAAAGAGCATGCCAAGTTGATGCGATGGCACAGAGAGAACCGTAAGAAAGACGCGAAGTTGAGAGCACCCGCTGACGAGTCGCAGTGGAGAAAAATCGAGAGAAAGTACTGGGAGGAGTTTGTAGGTGACGCAAGGAACGTATGGTTTGGTTTAAGCGTGGATGGCATTAATCCTTTTGGGGAGCAGAGGAGCAATCACAGCACCTGGCCCGTGACTCTATGTATCTATAACCTTCCTGCTTGGTTGTGCATGAAGCGGAAGTTCATTATGATGTCAGTACTCATCCAAGGCCCTAAGCAACCCGGCAACGACATTGATGTGTACCGAAGGACATTAGTTGAAGAACTTTTACTGCTGTGGAATGGAAACGGTGTACGTGTGTGGGATGAGCACAGATAGAAGGAATTTGACCTGCATGCGTTGCTGTTTGTAACCATCAATGATTAGCCTGCTCTCAGTAACCTTTCAGGACAGACAAACAAGGGATACCACGCATGCACGCACTGTTTAGCTGACACCGAAAGTATATACCTGGACAAATGCAGGAAGAATGTGTACCTGGGGCATCGTCGATTTCTTCTGACCAACCATCAATGTTGAATGAAAGGCAAGCATTTCAAAGGCGAGGCAGATCACCGGAAGAAGCCCGCCATGCGTACCGGTGATCACGTACTTGCTATGGTCAATGATTTACACGTAATCTTTGGAAAGGGTCCCGACGGACTATCTGTTCCGAATGACGCTGAGGGACGCGCACCCATGTGGAAGAACAAATCTATATTTTGGGACCTACCCTACTGGAAAGACCTAGAGGTCCGCTCTTCAATCGACGTGATGCACGTGACAAAGAACTTTTGCGTGAACCTGCTAGGCTTCTTGGGCGTGTATGGGAAGACAAAAGATACACCGGAGGCACGGGAGGACCTGCAACGTTTGCACGAAAAATACGGCATGCCTCCAAAGCAGTATGAAGGTCCTGCCAGCTATGTTCTTACCAAAGAAGAGAAGGAAATCTTCTTTGAATGCCTGCTCAGTATGAAGGTCCCGTCTGGCTTCTCGTCGAATATAAAGGGAATAATAAATATGGCAGAGAAAAAGTTCCAGAACCTAAAGTCTCATGACTGCCACGTGATTATGACGCAACTGCTTCCGGTTGCATTGAGGGGGCTTCTACCGGAAAACGTTCGATTAGCCATTGTGAAGCTATGTGCATTCCTCAATGCAATCTCTCAGAAGGTGATCGATCCACAAATCCTACCAAGGCTAAGGAGTGATGTGGCGCAATGTCTTGTCAGTTTCGAGCTGGTGTTCCCACCATCCTTCTTCAATATCATGACGCACGTCCTAGTTCATCTAGTCGACGAGATTGTCATTCTGGGCCCTGTATTTCTACACAATATTTTCCCCTTTAAGAGGTTCATGGGAGTCCTAAAGAAATATGTCCGTAACCGCGCTAGGCCAGAAGGAAGCATCTCCATGGGCCATCAAACAGAGGATGTCATTGGGTGTTGTGTTGACTTCATTCCTGGCCTTAAGAAGATTGGTCTCCCTCCATCGTGGTATGAGGGGAGACTGACTGGAAAAGGCACGCTAGGAGGGGACTCAATAATATGTAGGGACGGGCATTCTTGGTCTCAAGCACACTACACAGTTCTACAGAACTCTACCTTGGTGACCCCGTATGTCTATGAACACAAGAACATTCTGCGCTCCAAACACCCGGAGCAGTGTGATGACTGGATTACATGTGAACACATCAGGACTTTCGGCAGTTGGTTGGAAACACGTCTCAGAGGTGATAACACTGTTTCTGATGAGATGTACTCGTTGTCCAGGGGACCATCTTCGACTGTATTGACTTACAAAGGATACGAGATAAATGGGAATACATTTTACACGATCGCCCAAGATCAAAAGAGCACCAACCAAAACAGCGTTGTCCGCTTTGATGCAGCAACCAAGAGGGGAAAGGACACATATTATGGTTACATAGTGGACATATGTGAACTTGACTACGGACATGATTTTAAGGTCCCTTTGTTTAAGTGCAAATGGGTCAATATGTCAGGAAGCGGGGTACAGGTAGACCCATAGTACGGAATGACAACAGTGGATCTGAACAATCTTGGGTACACAGACGAACCATTCGTCCTAGCCAATGATGTGGCGCAGGTTTTCTATGTGAAGGACATGTCTACCAAACAGAGAAAAAGAAAAGATAAGGAAGCGAATACATCATACGATGAGCCAAAGCGCCACATAGTTCTTTCAGGAAAAAGAGACATCGTGGGATTGGAGGGCAAGACAGACATGTCTGAAGATTATGAAAAGTTTCATGAAATTCCTCCCTTCAAAGTCAAGGCTGACCCAAGCACCCTGTTAAGCGATGAAGAATATCCATGGTTACGGCGCAATAAGCAAAGGACACAAGCGAAGAAAAAGTGAAGACTTTCTCTCCACAACTATTATGATGATGCCTTTGATCTAGAATATCACTGCAGTTACATGTGAAGAAATGAAATGCCTTTTGTAACAGACGAGTTTCCGGAAACCCTGATACTTCAAAACAGATTGTCCGTTTTGTACACGAAGTGCATCCAGTTTTTGCCGTAACCCTCTCAACTTTTTAGCACATGCTATGTGGGTGAAATTATGATACCATGCCAATTTTCAACCTCTTCAGAGTTCATTTGAAGTGCTTTTCAATTTCAGGGTCATATAGCTCAAAAAATCAGTAAATGCATGAAAAATAACAAATGAAGTCAGAAAGGGTTGAAAATTGATGATGTGGCTTTGAATGGTGCATTTTGAACACACAAAAAGTTTGGAGCTCAAATAAGTTCAAAAAAATGAAATCCCTTTGTAACAGACGAGTTTCCGTATGAAACCCTGATACTTCGAAAGAGATTGCCGTTTTGTACACGAAGTGCATCCGTTTTTGCCGTAACCCTCTCAATTTTTAGCACATGCTATGTGGGTGAAATGATGATACCATGCCAACTTTCAACCTTTTCAGAGTTCATTGAAGTGCTTTTCAATTTCAGGGTCATATAGCTCAAAAAATCAGTAAATGCATGAAAATAACAAATGAAGTCAGAAAGGGTTGAAAATTGATGATGTGGCTTTGAATGGTGCTTTTGAACACAAAAAGTCTGGAGTTCAAATAAGTTCAAAAAAATGAAATCCCTTTGTAATAGACAGTTTCCGTATGAAACCCTGATAATCGAAAGAGATTGTCCGTTTTGTACACGAAGTGCATCCAGTTTTTGCCGTAACCCTCTCAACTTTTAGCACATGCTATGTGGGTGAAATGATGATACCATGCCAACTTTCAACCTTTTCAGAGTTCATTTGTAGTGCTTTTCAATTTCAGGGTCATATAGCACAAAAAAAATCAGTAAATGCATGAAAAATAACAAATGAAGTCAGAAAGGTTTGAAAATTGATGATGTGGCTTTGAATGGTGAATTTTGAACACACAAAAAATCTGGAGTTCAAATAAGTTGAAAAAAATGAAATCCCTTTGTAACAGATGAGTTTTCGTTCGAAACCCTGATACTTCGAAAGAGATTGTCCGTTTTGTACACGAAGTGCATCCAGTTTTTGCCGTAACCCTCTCAACTTTTTAGCACATGCTATGTGGGTGAAATGATGATACCATGCTGTAACACCCCCAGTGGTTAGCCACAGTAATCCCATATTGATAATGCCAAGTCAGCATGATTAACAATGCATGATCATCATTTGCATCATAATGCATTTCAACTCCTAACTCAAAATTCAAATTTAGATGAAAGTGAAATATAAAAGTTATCCAACATAGAAACTAAATTGTTCATTAAATAGCAAATAAATCAGAGACTATTTTAAAATTGAAACCAACATCATTGGAGTTGGGTAAGTGACTCAAACATCCCCAAACAGTGACTAACGACAATGTTTAATTACCTTTTATTTAATCAAAAATAAATATGAAATTATATTTTGTCCAAGCTAGTTTTTGGTGATAGGGTACGATGCACTGGTATTTATGGTCTAGGTCACACTTTTTACAAAATGCATTTAGTGCCCTAACAATTAGCAAACAGAAAATAAGAAAAGAAATAAAAAGAAAAACAAAGGAAAAAAAAAGGAAAAGAGCACGGGGCGACCGAAGAGAGGAGCTGCGGGCGAGGCGGCGGTCCTCGGGCGTGCTCCAGATCGGGTGAGGAGTGGGAGGAGGGGATCGGGCGACTGGGAGAGGTGGGGGTCGAGCGCCCTCTCCTGTGACGGCGCTGGAGGGAGAGGGTGGGGATCGTGGGGGCGGGGAAGTGGGGTTGGGCTCTAGGGTTTGGTTGGGGGGAGTGGGGGTTATGGGGGAGAGAGGTGGGCCAGCCTGGCCGGTCTGGTCGGCTGAGCCGACTCGGCCAAGAGGCCCAGTGGGGAGGGGGGGCCTGCTCTTTTCTCTTTTTTTCCTTTGTTTTTCTTTTTATTTCTTTTCTTATTTTCTGTTTGCTAATTGTTAGGGCACTAAATGCATTTTGTAAAAAGTGTGACCTAGACCATAAATACCAGTGCATCGTACCCTATCACCAAAAACTAGCTTGGACAAATATATTTTCATATTTATTTTTGATTAAATAAAGTAATTAAACATTGTCGTTAGTCACTGTTTGGGGATGTTTGAGTCACTTACCCAACTCCAATGATGTTGTTTCAATTTTAAAATAGTCTCTGATTTATTTGCTATTTAATGAACAATTTAGTTTCTATGTTGGATAACTTTTATATTTCACTTTCATCTAAATTTGAATTTTGAGTTAGGAGTTGAAATGCATTATGATGCAAATGATGTCATGCTTGTTAATCATGCTGACTTGGCATTATCATATGGGATTACTGTGGCTAACCACTGGGGGTGTTACAGCATGGTATCATCATTTCACCCACATAGCATGTGCTAAAAAGTTGAGAGGGTTACGGCAAAAACTGGATGCACTTCGTGTACAAAACGGACAATCTCTTTCGAATTATCAGGGTTTCGAACGAAAACTCATCTGTTCCAAGGAGTTCATTTTTTTTCAACTTATTTGAACTCCAGATTTTTGTGTGTTCAAAATTCACCATTCAAAGCCACATCATCAATTTTCAAACCTTTCGACTTCATTTGTTATTTTCATCATGCATTTACTGATTTTTTTGTGCTATATGACCCTGAAATTGAAAGCACTACAATGAACTCTGAAAAGGTTGAAAGTTGGCATGGTATCATCATTTCACCCACATAGCATGTGCTAAAAAGTTGAGAGGGTTACGGCAAAAACTGGATGCACTTCGTGTACAAAACGGACAATCTCTTTCGAAGTATCAGGGTTTCATACGGAAACTGGTCTATTACAAAGGGATTTCATTTTTTTGAACTTATTTGAACTCCAGACTTTTTCTGTGTTCAAAATGCACCATTCAAAGTCACATCATCAATTTTCAACCCTTTCTGACTTCATTTGTTATTTTTCATGCATTTACTGATTTTTTTGAGCTATATGACCCTGAAATTGAAAAGCACTTCAATGAACTCTGAAAAGGTTGAAAGTTGGCATGGTATCATCATTTCACCCACATAGCATGTGCTAAAAAGTTGAGAGGGTTACGGCAAAAACGGGATGCACTTCGTGTACAAAACGGACAATCTCTTTCGAAGTATCAGGGTTTCATACGGAAACTCGTCTGTTACAAAGGGATTTCATTTTTTTTGAACTTATTTGAGCTCCAAACTTTTTGTGTGTTCAAATGCACCATTCAAAGCCACATCATCAATTTTCAACCCTTTCTGACTTCATTTGTTATTTTTCATGCATTTACTGATTTTTTGAGCTATATGACCCTGAAATTGAAAAGCACTTCAAATGACCTCTGAAGAGTGAAAATTGGCATGGTATCATATTTCACCCACATAGCATGTGCTAAAAAGTTGAGAGGGTTACGGCAAAAACTGGATGCACTTCGTGTACAAAACGGACAATCTGTTTTGAAGTATCAGGGTTTCCGGAAACTCGTCTGTTACAAAAGGCATTTCATTTCTTCACATGTAACTGCAGTGATATTCTAGATCAAAGGCATCATCATAATAGTTGTGGAGAGAAAGTCTTCACTTTTTCTTCGCTTGTGTCCTTTGCTTATTGCGCCGTAACCATGGATATTCTTCATCGCTTAACAGGGTGCTTGGGTCAGCCTTGACTTTGAAGGGAGGAATTTCATGAAACTTTTCATAATCTTCAGACATGTCTGTCTTGCCCTCCAATCCCACGATGTCTCTTTTTCCTGAAAACTATGTGGCGCTTGGCTCATCGTATGATGTATTCGCTTCCTATCTTTTCTTTTTTCTGTTTGGTAGACATGTCTTCACATAGAAAACCTGCGCCACATCATTGGCTAGGACGAATGGTTCGTCTGTGTACCCAAGATTGTTCAGATCCACTGTTGTCATTCCGTACTATGGGTCTACCTGTACCCCGCTTCCTGACATATTGACCCATTTGCACTTAAACAAAGGGACCTTAAAATCATGTCCGTAGTCAAGTTCACATATGTCCACTATGTAACCATAATGTGTCCTTTCCCCTCTTGGTTGCTGCATCAAAGCGACCCGCTGTTTTGGTTGTGCTCTTTTGATCTGGGGCGATCGTGTAAAATGTATTCCCATTATCTCTCGTATCCTTTGTAAGTCAATACAGTCGAAGATGGTCCCCTGGACAACGAGTACATCTCATCAGAACAGTGTTATCACCTCTGAGACGTGTTTCCAACCAACTGCCGAAAGTCCTGATGTTTTCACTTGTAATCCAGTCATCACACTGCTCCGGGTGTTTGGAGCGCGAATGTTCTTGTGTTCATAGACAACGGGGTCACCAAGGTAGAGTTCTGTAGAACTGTGTAGTGTGCTTGAGACCAAAATGCCCGTCCCTACATATTATTGAGTCCCCTCCTAGCGTGCCTTTTCCAGTCAGTCTCCCCTCATACCACGATGGAGGGAGACCAATCTTCTTAAGGCCAGGAATGAAGTCAACACAACCCCCATGACATCCTCTGTTTGATGGCCCATGGAGATGCTTCCTTCTGGCCTAGCGCGGTTACGGACATATTTCTTTAGGACTCCCTGAACCTCTTAAAGGGAAAAATTTGTGTAGAAATACAGGGCCCAGAATGACAATCTCGTCGACTAGATGAACTAGGACGTGCGTCATAATATTGAAGAAGATGGTGGGAACACCAGCTCGAAACTGACAAGACATTGCGCCACATCACTCCTTAGCCTTGGTAGGATTTGTGGATCGATCACCTTCTGAGAGATTGCATTGAGGAATGCACATAGCTTCACAATGGCTAATCGAACGTTTTCCGGTTAGAAGCCCCCTCAATGAACCGGAAGCAGTTGCGTCATAATCACGTGGCAGTCATGAGACTTTAGGTTCTGGAACTTTTTCTCTGCCATATTATATTTCCCTTTATATTCGACGAGAAGCCAACGGGACCTTCATACTGAGCAGGCATTCAAAGAAGATTTCCTTCTCTTCTTTGGTAAGAACTAGCTGGCAGGACCTTCATACTGCTTTGGAGGCATGCCGTATTTTTCGTGCAAACGTTGCAGGTCCTCCCGTGCCTCCGGTGTATCTTTTGTCTTCCCATACACGCCCAGAAGCCTAGCAGGTTCACGCAAAAGTTCTTTGCCACGTGCATCACGTCGTTGAAGAGCGGACCTCTAGGTCTTTCCAGTAGGGTAGGTCCCAAAATATAGATTTGTTCTTCCACATGGGTGCGCGTCCCTCAGCGTCATTCGGAACTAGTCCGTCGGGACCCTTTCCAAGATACGTGTAAATCATTGACCATAGCAAGTACTTGATCACCGGTACGCATGGCGGGCTTCTTCGGTGATCTGCCTCGCCTTTGAAATGCTTGCCTTTCATTCAACATTGATGGTTGGTCAGAAGAAATCGACGATGCCCCAGGTACACATTCTTCCTGCATTTGTCCAGGTAATACTTTCGTGGTCAGCTAAACAGTGCGTGCATGCGTGGTATCCCTTGTTTGTCTGTCCTGAAAGGTTACTGAGAGCAGGCTAATCATTGATGGTTACAAACAGCAACGCATGCAGGTCAAATTCCTTCTATCTGTGCTCATCCCACACACGTACACCGTTTCCTTTCCACAGCAGTAAAGTTCTTCAACTAATGTCCTTCGGTACACTCAATGTCGTTGCCGGGTTGCTTAGGGCTTGGATGAGTACTGACATCATAATGACTTCCGCTTCATGCACAACCAAGCAGGAAGGTTATAGATACATAGAGTCACGGGCCAGGTGCTGTGTGCTCCTCTGCTCCCCAAAAGGATTAATGCCATCCACGCTTAAACCAAACCATACTTCCTTGCGTCACCTACAAACTCCTCCCAGTACTTTCTCTCGTTTTCTCCACTGCGACTCGTCAGCGGGTGCTCTCAACTTCGCGTCTTTCTTACGGTTCTCTCTGTGCCATCGCATCAACTTGGCATGCTTTTGTTTTTGAACAGACATTTCAACCGTGGTATTATAGGAGCATACCACATCACACTTCGCAGGAACCCTCTTCCTGGGGGGCTCGCCGTCGACATCACCAGGTCATCTCTGATCTTATACCGCAATGCACCGCTACGGGCATGCGTTCAAATCCTCGTACGCACCGCGATAGAGGATGCAGTCATTAGGGCATGCATGTATCTTCTGCACCTCCAATCCTAGAGGGCATACGACCTTCTTTGCTGCGTACGTACGTCGGGCAATTCATTATCCTTTGGAAGCTTCTTCTTAATATTTTCATTAGCTTCTCAAATCCTTTGTCAGGCACAGCATTCTCTGCCTTCCACACAGCAATTCCAGTACGGTACCGAGCTTTGTGTTGCCATCTTCGCAATTGGGGTACAACCCTTTTTGGTGGTCCTCTAACATGCGATCGAACTTCAGCTTCTCCTTTTCACTTTCACACTGTCTCTTTGCATCAACAATGACCCGCGGAATCATCATCGGGCACATCGTCTGGTTCCTCTTGATCTTCAGCTTCCCCCGTTGCAGCATCACCGTATTCAGGGGGCACATAGCTGTCTCATCCTCTTCTTCTTCGCTGTCTTCCATCTAACCCTCTTTCTCTCGTGCTTGGTCCAAACATTATAGTGTGGCATGAAACCATTATAAAGCAGGTGGGTGTGAAGGATTTTCCGGTCAGAGTAAGACTTCGTATTCCCACATATAGGGCATGGACACACATAAAACCATTCTGCTTGTTTGCCTCAGCCACTTCGAGAAAATTATGCACGCCCTTAATGTACTCGGAGGTGCGTCTGTCACCCTCATCCATTGCCGGTTCATCTGCGTGCATTATATATAATTAAGTGTGTCAAACCATTACAAAATATCATGAATAGATAAGTGACCAAATTAATAGAAGTTCATCATCACATTAAAACCAAGTACATACATAGTTCTCATTGAACACATATAACTCTCTAGAGCATCTAATTAACCATAATTGAAACGATGTAAAACATTTCAATGCAACAAACAATGCGATCATAATCGCAACCAGTAACAATTGATCCAACGGCATAATGATACCAAGCCTCGGTATGAATGGCATATTTTCTATACTTTCTAACTTGAAGCGCATTGCATCCATCTTGATCTTGTGATCATCGACGGCATCCGCAACATGCAACTCCAATATCATCTTCTCCTCCTCAATTTTTTTCAATTTTTCCTTCAAGTAATTGTTTTCTTCTTCAACTAAATTTAACCTCTCGACAATGGGTCGGTTGGAATTTCCGGTTCACATACCTCCTAGATAAAAAAATCTATGTCACGTTGGTCGGCATAATTGTCATAAACAATAAATGAACCAAATAGTTATAAATATAATATATACCACATCCGAATCATAGACAGGACGAGGGCCGGCGGGGGCGGATACCAAACCATCGCACTATATAATAACAAACAATAAAAAGTAAGAAAATTATACAAGTATCTATCTAATCATACAAGTAAGAATTTTTCTCTTTAAGAAAGAAGTAAGAACAAGGACTCACCACGGTGGTGCCGGCGACGAGATCGGCGCGGGCGATCGACGGCGGTGAAGACGGGACGGGACGTGACGGACCGCTAAACCTAGACAAATCTTGAGAAAAATGGAGCTTGGAGGTCGAGCTTGGAGAGAAGAAGCTTAAGTAGTGTGGCTCGGCATTTCATCGAACACCTCTGTGCATAGGAGGTGAGCTAGAGCACCACAAAGCCCTCCCCTAGCCGGCCAGAAAAAAGAGCAGTGGAGTGCTCTGCTTGCGGGCGAGGGGGTATATATAGGCACCTCATTGTCCCGGTTGGTTGCTGGAACCGGGACTAAAGGACCTCCTTTGGTCCCGGTTCTAACCATGAACCGGGACCATGGTGTGGGCCAGGAGCGAGGCCCATTGTCCCGGTTCGTGTCTGGAACCGGGACCAAAGGGTCCAGACGAACCGGGACCAATGCCCCACGAGGCCCGGTCGGCCCCTGGGCGCACGAACCGGGACGTATGCCCCATGGGCTCCGGTTCATTACTGAACCGGGACTAATGGGCTGGCCAGGCCTGGACCAAAGCCCTGTTTTCTACTAGTGTTTCATTAAAAACTCTTATTAAAGTATCCTTTATGCTATCCAGAATTTCTATATCATTTCCAATCAATAATATGTCACCACATATAATATTAGAAACGCTACAGAGTCCACTCACTTTCTTGTAATACAACAGGCTTCTCCAAAAGTCTATATAAAACCATATGCTTTGATCACTTCATCAAAGCGTATATTCCAACTCCGAGATGCTTGCACCAGTCCATAAATGGATCGCTGGAGCTTGCACACTTTGTTAGCACCTTTAGGATCGACAAACCTTCTGGTTGCATCATATACAACTCTTCTTTAAGAAATCCATTAAGGAATGCAGTTTTGACGTCCATTTGCCAGATTTCATAATCATAAAATGCGGCAATTGCTAACATGATTCGGACAGACTTAAGCATCGCTACGAGTGAGAATGTCTCATCGTAGTCAACTCCTTGAACTTGTCGAAAAGCTTTTGCAACAAGTCGAGCTTTGTAGACAGTAACATTACCATCAGCGTCAGTCTTCCTCTGAGATCCTTATTCTCTATGGCTTGCCAATCATCGGCAAGTCAACCAAAGTCCATACTTTGTTCTCATACATGGATCCCTCTCAGATTTCATGGCCTCAAGCCATTTCGCGGAATCTGGCTCATCATCGCTTCCTCATAGTTCGTAGGTTCGTCATGGTCTAGTAACTGACTTCCAGAACAATTACCATACCACTCTGGTGCGGAACGTACTCTGGTTGACCTACGAGGTTCGGTAGTAACTTGATCTGAAGTTTCATGATCATCATCATTAACTTTCTCACTAATTAGCGTAGGCATCACTGGAACTGATTTCTGTGATGAACTACTTTCCAATTCGAGAGAAGGTACAACTACCTCATCAAGTTCTACTTTCCTCCCACTCACTTCTTTCGAGAGAAACTCCTTCTCTAGAAAGGATCCATTCTTAGCCAAATATCTTGCCTTCGGATCTGTGATAGAAGGTGTACCCAACAGTTTCTTTGGGTATCCTATGAAGACGCACTTCTCCGATTTGGTTCGAGCTTATCAGGCTGAAGCTTTTCACATAAGCATCGCTACCCCAAACTTTAAGAAACGACAGCTTAGGTTTCTGCCAAACCATAGTTCATATGGTGTCGTCTCAACGGATTTAGATGGTGCCCTATTAACGTGAATGTAGCTGTCTCTAATGCTTAACTCCAAAACATAGTGGTAAATCGGTAAGAGACATCATGATCGCACCATATCATATAAGTACGGTTACGATGTTCGGACACACCATTACGCTGTGGTGTTCCAGGTGGCGTGAGTTGCGAAACTATTCCACATTGTTTTAAATGAAGACCAAACTCGTACTCAAATATTCGCCTCCGCGATCAGATCGTAGAAACTTATTTTTCTTGTTACGATAATTTTCCACTTCATCTGAAATTCTTTGACTTTTAAATGTTTCAGACTTGTGTTCATTAAGTAGAATATCCCCATATCTGCTCAAATCATCTGTGAAGGTCAGAAAATAAACGATACCCGCCGCGAGCCTCAACACTCATCGGACCGCATACAAACGGTATGTATTATTTCCAATAAGTCTGTAGCTCGCTCCATTGTTCCGGAGAACGGAGTCTTAGTCATCTTTCCCATGAGGCATGGTTCGCAAGAATCAAATGATTCATAATCAAGTGATTCCAAAAGTCCATCCGCATGGAGTTTCTTCATGCGCTTTACCCAATATGACCTAAACGGCAGTGCCACAAATATGTTGCACTATCATTGTCAACTTTGCATCTTTTGGCATCAATATTATGAATATGTGTATCAACCACGATCGAGATTCAACAAAATAGACCACTCTTCAAGGGTGCATGACCATAAAAGATATTACTCATATAAATAGAACAACCATTATTCTCTGATTTAAATGAATAACCTTCTCGCATCAAACAAGATCCATATAATGTTCATGCTCAACGCTGCCACCAAATAAAATTATTCAGGTCTAAAACTATCCCGAAGGTAGATGTGAGGTAGCGTGCCGACGGCGATTACATCGACCTGGAACCATTCCCGACGTGCATCGTCACCTCGCTCTCCTTAGCCAATCTTCGTTTGATCTGTAGCCCCTGTTTCGAGTTGCAGATAGTAGCAACAGAACCAGTATCAAATACCCAGGCGCTACTACGAGCATTAGTAAGGTACCATCAATAACATGTATATCAAATATACCTTTGTTCACTTTGCCATCCTTCTTATCCGCCAAATACTTGGGGTAGTTCCGTTTCTAGTGACCAGTCCCTTTGCAGTAGAAGCACTCAGTTTTCAGGCTTGGGTCTAGACTTGGGTATCTTCCCGGGAGTGACAACTTGCTTGCCATTTTTCTTGAAGTTCCCCTTCTTTCCTTTGCCTCTTTTCTTGAAACTATTGGTCTTGTTAACCATCAACACTTGATGCTCTTTCTTGATTTCTACCTCCGCAGCTTTGAGCATAGCGAAGAGCTCGGGAATTGTCTTATTCATCCCTTGCATATTATAGTTCATCACGAAGCCTTTGTAGCTTGGTGGCAGTGATTGAAGAACTCTGTCAATAACACCATCATCCAGAAGATTAACTCCCAGCTGAGTCAAGTGGTTAGATACCCAGACATTCTGAGTATGTGTTCACTGACAGAACTGTTCTGCTCCATCTTGTAGCTGTAGAACTTGTTGGAGACTTCATATCTCTCAACTCGGGCATTTGCTTGAAATATTAACTTTATTCCTGGAACATCTCATATGCTCCATGACGTTCAAAACGTCTTGAGAAGTCCGATTCTAAGCCGTAGAGCATGGCACACTAAACTATAGAGTATCATCAGACCGCGTTTGCCAGACTTTCAAAGGCGTCTACATTAGCGGGAGGGGGCTTGTCACCTAGCGGTGTATCAAGGACTTAATTCTTCTGTGCAGCAATGAGAATAATCCTCAAGTTACGGACCCAGTCCGTGTAGTTGCTACCATCATCTTTCAGCTTAGCTTTCTCTAGGAACGCATTAAAATTCAAGGGAACGGTAGCACGGCCATTGGTCTACAACATAGATATGTAAAACTATCAGGACTAAGTTCATGATAAATTTAAGTTCAATTAATCATATTACTTAAGAACTCACACTTAGATAGACATCCCTCGAGTCATCTAAATGATCACGTGATCCTATCAACTAAACCATGTCTGATCATCACGTGAGATGGAGTAGTTTTCAATGGTGAATCTCTATGTTGATCATATCTACTATATGATTCACGTTCACCTTTCGGTCTCAGTGTTCCGAGGCCATGTCTGTACATGCTAGGCTCGTCAAGTTTAACCCGGTATTCCGCACGTGCAAAACTGTCTTGCACCCGTTGTATGTGAACGTAGAGCTTATCACACCCGATCATCATGTGGTGTCTCGGCACACGAACTGTCGCAACGGTGCATACTCAGGGAGAACACTTATACCTTGAAATTTTAGTGAGGGATCATCTTATAATGCTACCGCCGTACTAAGCAAAATAAGATGCATAGAAGATAAACATCCATGTAATCAAAATATGTGACATGATGGCCATCATCTCTGTGCCTTGATCTCCATCTCCAAGCACCGTCATGATTTCCATCGTCACCGGCTTGACACCTGATCTCCATCGTAGCATCGTTGTCGTCCCACCAACTATGCTTCTACAACTATCGCTAACGCATAGTGATAAAGTAAAGCAATGCATGGCGATTGCATTTCATACAATAAAGCGACAACCATAAGGCTCTTGCCAGTTGCCGATAACTTTTACAAAACATGATCATCTCATACAATAAAACGTGTATCACATCATGTCTTGACCATTCACATCACAACAAGCCCTGCAAAAACAAGTTAGATGTCCTCTACTTTTTGTTGCAAGTTTTACGTGGCTGCTACGGGCTTCTAGTAAGAACCGTTCTTACCTACGCTCAAAACCACAATGATGTTTGCGTCAAGTTTGCTGTTTTAACCTTCAACAAGGACGGGCCGTAGTCAAATTCGATCAACTAAATTTGGAGAAACAGACACCCACCAGCCACCTTTATGCAAACAAGTTGCATGTCTGTCGGTGGAACCGGTCTCATGAACGCGGTCATGTAAGGTTGGTTCGGGCCGCTTCAATCCAACAATACCTCCGAACAAAATAAGACGTTGGTGGTAAGCAGTATGACTATCATCGCCCACAACTCTTTGTGTTCTACTCGTGCATATTATCTACGCATAGACCTGGCTCGGATGCCACTGTTGAGGAACGTAGCATGCAATTTCAAAAAAATTAGTACGATCACGCAATATCTATCTAGGAGATGCATAGCAACGAGAGGGGGAGAGTGTGTCCACTGTACCCTCGTAGACCGAAAGCGGAAGCGTTAGCTTAACGCGGTTGATGTAGTCGAATGTCTTCGTGATTCAACGTAAGCACCGATATGTACGGCACCCCTCCGATTCTGCACACACGTTCAGCTCGATGACGTCCCTCGAACTCTTGATCCAGCAAAGTGTCGAGGGAGAGTTTCGTCAGCACGACGGCGTGGTGGCGGTGATGGTGATGTGATCCGCGTAGGGCTCCGCCTAAGCATACTACAATATGACCGGAGGAGTAACTTGGAGGGGGGCACCCACACGGCTAAGAGAACAATTGATGTGCTTTGGGGTGCCCCCTGCCCCCGTATTATAAAGGAGGAGAGGGGAGAGGCCGGCCCTAGGGGGCGCCAAGTGGGGGGAAACCCACTAGGACTCCTAGTCCTAGTCGGTTTCCCCTTCCTTCTCATGGAGGGGGAAAGGGGAAGGAGAGGGAGAGGGGGAAGGAAAGGGGGGGCGCCCCCCTCCCCTGTCCAATTCGGACTGCCCATGGGGCGCGGCCAACCATTGTGGGCTGCCCTCTCTCTCCCCTATGGCCATAGTGGCCCATTACTTTCCCCGGGGGTTCCGGTAACCCTCGGTACTCCGATAAATATCCGAAACTATTCCGGTGTCCGAACACTATCGTCCAATATATCAATCTTTACTCTCGACCATTTTGAGACTCCTCGTCATGTCCGTGATCTCATCCGGGACTCCGAACAATCTTCGTCACCAAAACACATAACTCATAATACAAATCGTCATCGAACGTTAAGCGTGCGGACCTTACGGGTTCGAGAAACTATGTAACATGACGGAGCATATCTCCGATCAATAACCACAGCGGAACCTGGATGCTCATATTGGTTCCTACATATCTACGAAGATCTTATCGGTCAAACCATATGACAACATACGTCATTCCCTTTGTCATCGGTATGTTACTTGCCCGAGATTCGATCGTCGGTATCTTCATACCTAGTTTAATCTCATTACCGGCAAGTCTCTTTACTCGTTCCATAATGCATCTCCCGCAACTAACTCACTAGTCACATTGCTTGCAAGGCTTATCATGATATGCATTACCGAGAGGGCCCAGAGATACCTCTCCGGTACTCGGAGTGACAAATTCTAATCTCGATCTAGCAACCCAACAAACACCTTCGGAGAAACCTGTAGAGCATCTTTATAATCACCCAGTTATGTTGTGACGTTTGATAGCACAACACAAGGTGTTCCTCCGGTATTCGGGAGTTGCATAATCTCATATCAAGTAATATTATAAGTCATGAAGAAAGCAATAGCAATAAAACTTAACGATCATTATGCTAAGCTAACGGATGGGTCTTGTCCATCATATCATTGATCCCTTCATAAATGACAACACATGTCTATGGTTAGGAACTTAACCATCATTGATTAACGAGCTAGTCTAGTAGGAGGCATACTAGGGACACTGTGTTTTGTCTATGTATTCACACATGTATCAAGTTTCGGTTAATACATTCTAGCATGAATAATAAACATTATCATGATATAAGGAAATATAAATAACAACTTTATATTGTCTCTAGGGCACATTTCCTTCAAAGAATCAGGCGGTCTGTGTCATGGCTGGACTGCCACCAAAGGAGAAGAGGACGACAACGACGGCGAGGATAGATCTGGCTCGATCCCTACTCGCGTCTTCGACCGGTACTACCGCGACAAGGACGACAAGCACGCCGGAAGGGCAAGGGCAGCCGTGGATAATCTTGTCC